>JAINUG010000691.1:0-77299 GCA_029706075.1 Aldrovandia affinis
AGTGAAGGAATAATAAAGGCAAGAATGGTGGCAACAAATAAAATGGTAAATGGGCAACACACAAACAAGCACCCTTCAGTAGAACCACTTCCTTCCTTCTCACTTGCAGGTAAATATAGTTCAGAAGAAAAGGCAGCCTTGAGCCTGGAAAATGTAAACAGGTTATTTGTCTCAGCAACTAATAAAAGAGAAGAAGCAGAAGAAGTAGGCTTAGAGTGCATCCTGAGACCAATGTGTTTGTTGTTACTGTGAAGTCACACTAAAATGTTGATCAAACTGTTATGGCCTACTGTATGTTGCAACAGAGATTTTGCTCAGGATATTGGAAGAATAAGATGAATTGAGGTCAATCACAGGACCTTTTTGTTTTTTGTTTTTTTTGTTTCCATTTTAGATGGTAGAATGGCACTTTATGTTAAACTGTTGGTCTGTTTATTATTTTGGCCAAGGATATTTGAGGAGGGTGGACTGAAAGGCTACCAATATTATTATTTTTTTTATTATGGACTAACTAAAATGTTGGTAAATCAACAAAGTAATTGTTATGGCCTCTGATGCAACAGAGAGTTTTTTTCTTAGTCTGGTTTGTTCATATGCAAGTTTTGGAAAAAAAATAAGAGAAATTGAGGTCAATCAAGACTTTGCTTTTCTTTAAAAAATGTCCAATGGTCAGGGTTTCCACTGTTCTGGAATGTACTTGAAAGTACTGTGTTTTACTTTTACCTTTGAAAGTGCTTGTTTACAAAAGGTCCTTTGCACTATCATATTCCTAAAATTGCTGCACTTTGTTAAATTGCACTGGTCTGTGTAGTAGCTAAAATAAACAAGATTTTGCTGCGTAAACTTATGTATCGTCTATTCATTGATTCACTCGTATACCAAAATCCATTTGAATTGAAAAATGTTGCTTCTCGTGTCAAATATTGATATGCGATTAAAATGCGATTAATTTCAAATAATTAATTACAAAGCCTCTAATTAATTAGATTAATTTTATAATCGAGTCCCACCACTAATTATCTGACTTCAATTAGTTTCTGACTGCAATTAATTACTTAATTTACTTTTAATGTTGCAAGTGACAATTCCTTCATGCGGCTGAGGGACTATAGCCTCTTTAAGTCGTAGTGTGGCCTATGCATTAAGACAAGGCCAGCATGTTAGCCCACAAACAGTAGAATTGCATATTTATTTAGCCAAACAAATGGTAGAATTGTACATTTATCGCCCTGGTGTACAGGCAAGTGACTAAAGAGTACACCTATCAGAAGTTTTATTTTTGCACCATTATCCATAAGTTAAATGACAATTAGAAGGCTAATTGCAGTAGCCAGGATTAAGGAGGAATAACGGAGTTGACATTAACACAATTATTAACTAAAAGCTATTCAAACAACATTGTGTTACAACCCCGAGGTGTTTATGGGTAGTGGGGAGTTCGTAACATAAAATAAATTAAATAAGGATCGGGTGATGAATGAAATGGTGTAAATAATAAAGCCAAGGCAAGAGGGAAGGTGCAGTCGGGGTGTTTATATACATATATATATATATATATATAAGTAACAGTAGTGAGGCTATTTACATATATACAAAAGTCAATACAAACACAAAGACACAAGGCCAAGGGACACGGATGTTGCCAAAGAAATGAACTAAATAAAACAAAACAGGGCTAGCTACAAACAAAAACTAGGATAGGCTAACTATCTAAACTTTTATACAAAACAAAAGTCTACAGGGTTCCTACAAGTTTCAACAAGTCAAATTTAAGACTTTTAGACCCTCTTTGAATAGAATTTTAGACCTATTCGCTACACCATATGATAGCTTTTTGTCATCCTCGGGGTGATGAAATTAGGGGATTTCACTGCCATACAGACAAAAAAGTCTGAAGGATAATTAATATTAAAATAAATAAGTCTCAAAGTACATTTATTTTTATATTTTATTAACTGTAGAAAGTCACTTCAAAGTGAAGAGAACAAAGTGCACAAAAGCTTATAACAGCTTAATGTTACAGTATGTATACAAAGAGGGAACGACACTTTGTTACTGTAACAGAGCTGGGGAGGAACTACTTGGGGCATTTCTGTGAAAAAACGTTGTGAAAACGAACCAGTCCCCAACAACAAAAACGTCCTCCAATCTTTCTGAGCTCTGCCCCTTTGCCTCTTATCTCCTTCTCAATTATCTCAAGCTCGCCAACTTCTTCTTGCTGCCCTTTCGCAGGATGTTTGACTGGAGATGAGCTCGGCCATCTGCCTGGGACAAGATGAGCAGCTTCTGGGCAAAAGCCCAGAGGTCAGGTAGGGCTCGACTGAGGACATCACGCAAGACATCCATCCACTCTCTTTCACATGGGTGGGAAAGAGTGGAACTCCTCACTTCTCCCCTCAAGGGACAGGAGAGCACCGAACTGCTCCAGTATAACATCACCTATCACAAAACATATAAAGAAAAAAATTACATAAATCAGTACATCAACAATTAGACATGTATTGGTCATTCTAGATTCACTGAAACTACACTGGCTGACATAAAAGTGAAGCACTGTAGCCATTATGGCTGTGATAATTGCAATATTGGCTAACAACAATCATTTCAAATGTGCTCAAACACTCATTCCTATGAAGCTGAAAATTAACATGTACTGTAGCTAGTATGTTCACAGATGAGACAAGAAGGCTAAGTTAACGTTAGCCTACAATAGGCCCACTGATGTAAAGTTAGCTGTGACACACTACAGCTAATGGCATTATAGAAAAATAGCTACCAAATGGAACAGATCAATAATTGATTTGCGTTACTTACTTTGACATTCGCCAGCAAGTCCTGCGCTGTTGCATGTCCCATGAACTGGGACCCCAGGTACCTCGACCGGACTTTCCCTCATCCCAGAAACGAACATGTATGTCCAGCTGCTCGAACTGGTCGCCTTGTTCAAACTTTCATCAAACATAACAACGAATGGTCCGTTGTTGACTTTCGCGACGAGATCCCTCTTTATCCTATTCGCCAAACCGAACTTTGTGATATAAGCCGTCTTATCACCACCACACGCAAATGTTTTCGCGATGTCAGAATCGGGAACATGCGGGCAAAAAGCTTGCCAATGCCTTCGTTGTTGTTATAGGACCGGTGTTTAACCATTATTTCCGCGTCCACATCACTCTGCCACCAGTGTTGGCGTGATCCCAGCGCAAGCGGATCCCAGCGTCGATTCTTCCTTGAGTAGCGGGAGGCCGATTAGAGGTACTGGGAGACTGGGCCGCGGTGAAGCGGGGAGCTGGGAGGCCGAGGCGGAGCTGCAGGCACTGCGTGTCCTGAAGGAGGAAGCATGGAGGAGTTGTCTTGGTTTGTTGCAGACCTTCTTTATTTGGGTCTCATGTTTGGAGTGGACTTCGCATGTGATTCCAGAGACTTTACCCCTAATGTTCCGAGTTTAATATTTGTTTCTGCAAAGTACAACGGGCTTCAAAGTGGATTCCCATCCACTGCTTTTAACCAGGACTCAAACGCGTTTTTCTCTACCCATAGCTCATTAAACCTACACTTGCCCATGGGCATCAAAATTACATAGCGAGGAAACTCAAAACCAAACACGAGTAGTTAGCTAGCTAGCCTTGTCTACGTTCAACCAACTCGAACGATACGTAGTTTGTCGCCAACAATTTCTCCCGGGGCAGCGAATTTGCATTTTTTGGTTCCAGCTTGATTAATTTCCGTGTAAATAGATAGGACTGATTTCTTTGCAGGACACTCAAAACATTTTTAACACAATAGAGAGCTAATCTCACTTTTAAGACCTAGCACCTCATTTTTAGACCTAATAACTAAAATTTCTATGACCTTTAGGGCCTTAAAATCGGATTGTTGGATTTTAGACTTTAAGGTTTTAAGACCAGCTGGAACCCTGAGTCTACCTATTTAATCTATACTAGCTACCTGAAACAAAAGGTACACAGATGGCAACCACCCTTTCCTAATGTGTCTATACACAGAATCCACCTACGTATGAAAATGTATAGAGGCCTCCTCTTACCTATCCCAAGGCCTATGTGGGAACAACCTGGGAATCCTTTTAAGACAGTTTTGACATTGCCACAATGGGCTTATAAAACACATACTGCATAATTTCTTGACGATCAAACACTACTTTCCAATTATATAGGCAACAGTTTACACAAACATCACAACTTCTGTTTTTTGCATAACTCACCGACATGCTGGTCTCTGGCTCCATAACCGGCGATAAAATGCACTAGCATTTAATAAGATAAGATAAGATAAGATCAACTTTATTTATCCCCATTGGGGAAATTCTGTGTCACACACAAAGCTCCAGTATACACATAGACAATACAATACAATACAATAAGGCAACATATGTTAAAACGCAACGGCGCCAATATACATTTATATACAAAGTAAAATAATAATAAGTTAGAGTTGAGTCACTTCCTGACATGACGGTTTTGGTTTACGCCTACGATATTGAGGAGCCTTTTCTATTTTTTTCGAATACCAGCTGTGTCGGGCAGCCACGCCTCGTCTCCGGTCCTACGTCGAAAGGATGCCTTTGATTGATAATATGTTTAACTACCGGAATTATCGACCACAGAAACTTGTTTTCCACACGCCTCCTTTGCTTCTGACAGGATCACAGTGGGAGGGAATTAGAAAGAGTCGCCTAAAAACAAAACGAGTTGCGGAGTAGCGGTATTGTTGAGTAGTTCGCTTGGAAATCTGGTCAGCAAATTACCCAGCTATAAAAATAGAAATATTAAAAACTGAGCAACTCATCGCCATACTAATGTACCACCAGAGCACACAATAACAAAACGGGGTTGACAACACTGCTTGCATCGCTTGTCCCAAGATGAGGAGTATTCTCTCAATAGTTCTGCTTCTAATGATCGGTACGTATAAATTCACTTTTTCCACCTCTTCCTCGTTGTCATAAAACGAGTTAGTTAACGCATTGTATGATCTTGCCCTGTTAGCGTAGCTTGTTGATAAATACTTGTAAATATCTGTGAGCAGTTACCCAGCTAGCTAGCTAGCGTTCTGGCCGGTGTGCCACTAGGGCGGAAATTGGCTCTCCTGGGGGAGGGATAGAAGCCGAAGGAAAGACTCGCTGCATATATGAGTGGTTGTGCGTCGGTGACAGGCTTCTCCCTAGGCGGGCACTGGCTCGAGGGAGGCGGTACAGCGCTCGCTACTGGCCGGACTACGGCAGCGAGCTCTCATACGAGGGAGGGGATAATTGGCACGAAAAGAGAGAGGGAATTGAATAGTAAAAAAGTGGCGGTGAAGCAGATGAATGCCTGTGAGGGTCACCTGTCTGCAGGTGTAACTCTGTCACCTGAGGGACACACACCTGCAGCTGCTCACCTGTCCTCAGCACATGGTTCTGTCTGTCTGTTCGCTTTCAGAGACCAAAGAGAAGTGGTGAAGGTGTTACTGAATGTTTAAGCACACACGCAGTGTGTCTGTCCTCTGTACGTCCCGCTTGGCCTTTGCATTGCACCAATAAAGTTTTGTTATTCAATGAACTGAATGATACAAATATGTTAACGTGTGAAGTGTATGTGAATCATTATTATTATTATGCCCTCAAACAGCTAGTGCCACCCTGCTGTACTGCACCCGTATAATAATGGGTTTCTTACGTTAAAAATGTAAAATTGGAAGAAAGATGCATAAGGAACTAATGAGGTGGAATTTTTAAAATCAACTGTGACATTTTCATATTTAAAAAGTAGTCTGATCCTAAAACCAGGGCTCTCCAGTCCCATCGGGTAGAATTGGCACTTAATGCTACTTTGTTATTGTAACTAGCTGGCTATAGTATCGCTGACGTCCAGCAGTTATTAGATTAGATCGCTGCGTTGTAACTGTATTTCAAAGCTGATTGCGACTCAGCTGTTTTCTATCGGTTTTATTGTATCAGCCCGTGTTTGTTGTTGAGTGTT
Source organism: Aldrovandia affinis (assembly GCA_029706075.1). Lineage (NCBI taxonomy): Eukaryota > Metazoa > Chordata > Actinopteri > Notacanthiformes > Halosauridae > Aldrovandia > Aldrovandia affinis. The sequence continues at coordinate 5,979 of JAINUG010000691.1, forward strand.
CCTTTAGTAGCCTTAGAAAGCGAACAGTTGTTAATTACTGTGCATTGTTGTCAGGTGGCACTCGCCACTTAGCGCCCAGCATCACTCGGCTATATTAGCAGCCATAGTTGTGGATAGCGGCAGCTTTCGCGGCAGCCTCCCCGTCCTAGCCTCCCGGACGAAGACTCGGCGGACAAAGACGGAGGAGTCTACCTGCTGGAGTCCACCGAGGGGGCCAGCTAGGAGTGCTCGCCGCACAGTAAGTATCATAGTTTTGTATCTCCCTGTTCTACTTCCTCTGCATCTAACACTACATGCTTCCTCCCTATCCCAGTCCATGTCTCCTCTTCTAGATTGCCTAGAAGGAGAGATTCTACCCACACCCGTAATCTGTCCAACCTCATCCACCCTCCTAGATCTCCCGGTGTTGACGTGGTGGTAGCAGGCGGACTATGGAACTGCCAGTCCGCTGTCCGGAAGGCCGATTTCATCTCGGCCCAGGCCTCACTACTCTCCCTGCAGTTCCTGGCGCTTACGGAGACCTGGATCACTCCGCAAAACACAGCCACCCCTGCTGCTCTCTCTGCCGCCTACACCTTCTCCCACACTCCACGACCCTCAGGTAGAGGTGGAGGGACAGGTATACTCATTTCCCCCCTGTGGAAATGTGGTATTGTTCCTCTTCCGCACTTCTCACCCTCCTCTTTTGAATTTCATGCTGTCACTGTCACTGTTCCATGTAAACTGCACATCATTGTTCTTTATCGCCCTCCAGGTCCACTGGGGAGTTTCCTAGACGAGATGGATGCCCTACTCAGTGCCTTCCCTGAGGACGGCACTCCCGTCTTACTCCTCGGGGACTTCAACCTGCAGCTAGAGACCTCCCAGGCCTCTGCATTCCTCCCCCTCCTTCAGTCCTTTGACTTCACCATGGCTGAATCCCCATCCACCCACAAGGCCGGCAACCAACTGGACCTGGTCTTCACCAGGAACTGTGCCTCACCCAACATTACGGTATCGCCTCTACATGTGTCTGACCATTCCTTTCTGTCTTTCTCCCTCCCCTCCCCTCTGTCCCTAAACCATCCTCACCTGCTCCCACTGTCCTTGTCCGTCGCAACGTCCGCTCTCTCTCACCCGCTGCCCTGTCAGCTACTGTCCTATCTTCCCTTCCCCTGCTGATGCCTTCTCTCAGCTACCTACTGAAGTAGCATCATCCACCCTACTTTCCTCTCTCTCTCCTCCTCCTTTGACTTACTCTGTCCTCTATCCGCTAAACCCGCTCGTCTCCGCCCCCCGCCCCCTGGCTAACCGATTCCATTCGGGCTAACCGTCTGAAGCTGCGTGCAGCAGAAAGGAAATGGAGAAAATCCAAATCCCTGCAGCTCTGTCTGACTTCCACATACTCCTGGCTTCCTTCTCCGCTAACCTCTCCTCTGCTAAGTCTGCATTCTTCCTTTCTAAGATTCAATCCTCTGTTTCCAACCCACGTAAACTCTATGCTACATTTTCCTCTCTCCTCACCCCTCCTCCTCCCCCACCCCCTCCTCTATAACCGCAGATGACTTCTCATCCATCTTTCACGAGAAGGTTGAGGTCATTCGCAACTCCTTCCCCCTACCCCTCCTCTCCCATCCCGCTACCTAAACCTCCCACCTCTCTGTCCTCCTTCTCACCCCTCCCTGACTCGGACATCCTTCAACTTGTCCTCTCCCACCGTCCCACCACCTGCCCTCTTGATCCCATTCCTTCCCCCCTCTTCCAGTCCATTGCTATGGACATCCTCCCCTTTGTCTCTAATGTCATTAACTCCTCTCTTTCCTCTGGCTCTGTCCCCTCCTCCCTCAAATGCGCCCAGGTTGTCCCCCTCCTCAAAAAACCCTCTCTGAATCCTGCTGTCATCTCTAACTACCGACCTGTCTCTCTCCTCCCTTTTCTCTCCAAAACGTTAGAGCGGGCTGCCTATAATCAACTGTCTGCTCATCTCTTACAGAACGACCTGCTTGATCCCAACCAATCTGGGTTCAGAGCCGGCCACTCCACAGAGACTGCTCTCCTTGCGGTCTCTGAGGCTCTTCACGTCGCTAAGTCCCGATCCCTTAGCTCCGTCCTCCTCCTCCTTGACCTGTCGGCAGCATTCGACACCGTGGACCACCGGATCCTGCTCTCATCTCTCGTCGAGATGGGAATCTCTGGATCTGTGCTGACATGGTTTGAGTCCTACCTGGCTGACCGGTCCTACCAGGTGGCCTGGAGAGGATCCCTCTCCTCTCCCCGCACCCTCTCTACCGGTGTCCCGCAGGGCTCGGTGCTAGGCCCTGTCCTATTTTCTCTGTACACCAAGTCACTTGGCTCTGTTATTTCTGCTCATGGTTTTTCCTATCACTGTTATGCTGATGACACTCAACTGTTTCTCTCCTTCCCTCCATCTGATACCCAGGTCCCGGCACGGATCTCTGCATGCCTGGCTGACATCTCCGCATGGATGTCCACCCACCACCTGAAGCTGAACCTGGGGAAGACAGAGCTGCTCTTCCTCCCAGCGAAGGGCTCCCGATGATTGATGCGTCAATTACCGTGGAAGGCTCCATAGTGTCTCCGTCCCAGTCTGCCAGGAGTCTCGGGGTAACCTTGGACAACCAGCTGTGCTTCTCGAGCCATATTGCAGCGATCTCCCGGACCTGCCGTTTCTCCCTCCACAACATCCGGAGGATCAGACCGTTCCTCACCCAAGAGGCCACTCAACTCCTGGTCCAGGCCCTGGTGATCTCACGTCTGGACTACTGCAATTCCTTGCTGGCAGGCCTTCCGGCCTGTGCCATCAAGCCACTGCAACTAGTCCAGAACGCTGCTGCTCGCCTGGTGTTCAACCAGCCGAAGTTCACCCACGTCACCCCTCTACTCTCCTCTCTGCATTGGCTCCCCATCGCAGCACGCATCAGATTCAAGTCACTGGTGCTGGCTTTTCAAGCGGCCAGAGGTACTGCTCCCCCGTACCTCCAGTCACTCATCACGCCCTACACCCCGTCCAGACCCCTCCGCTCCGCCTCCGCTGGCAGACTGACTGCCCCATCCCTCCGGGCGCCTGGCAGCCGCTCCTCGCGGTCTCGCCTCTTCTCTGTCCTGGTCCCTCGATGGTGGAACGACCTCCCGCAATCGGTCAGGACTGCGGAATCACTTCCAATCTTCCGCAAGAGACTCAAAACCCACCTCTTCAGACTCCACTACCACTGAACACTGTCCATCTAGTCAATCTGTCATCACCACTGTTTACTTGCTAAAAAAAAAACAAAAACAAAAACAAAAACAAAAAAAACCCACTAACCTTTTCTTTCCCAATGTTACAGGTATGATACGCAGATGCCTGCAATGATGTCTTTTGCCGTTTTACTGCACTGATCTTGTACGCTAACTTTGATTGTTCTCACCTTGTATTAATGCACATCTTGTAAGTCGCTCTGGATAAGAGCGTCTGCTAAATGCTTAAAATGTAAAATGTATGTAATGTACCCTGTACCCCCAAAAGCAGTGATCCAGTGGGCTCTCTTTGACTATTTCATATTTTAATATTTCAAAACACACACAAATATATTATATTTAAAATACACAAACATTGGTGCGGCGGATAGCATAGCAGGCTAAACGTACCGTATCCACTGGTCCGATACGAGTGTGACTGGGAGTGCAGGCGCTGCCCCAGGGCCCCGCTCCACTTCCTGTTACAGATGCCTCAACAGGAAGCAAACGGGAACCTCCACCTTAAGACACGTTTGCACTTGTTCCTCATTATCAATGTGAGCTTTGATCTCACTCTCTCAAATTTGAATTAGAACATGTTCAATTCTCTCTCTCCCTCTCCCTTTCTCCCTCTCTCCTTCCGGGAGTTTTTCAGCGAATACATCGTTTTTTTAAAACAGTATTTATTGTTGAAAGTTGCTTTAAATCAAGAATGTTGGGCCTTAACTATTAACTATGAATGTGTCCGTATTTTCAGACTGTTGTTTGCCCTTAAGACAATGAAGCCGTTTGCTGCCGAATAGCGCGGATTCACTGTTGCCACAACACTAAAACCATTTTCTACAGTAGGTCATCGGACAGTTAATTTTACACTCAGGTCACTAAAAAATTGTGGACTCCAATGCTGCCATCTAGAGGGGATAGTCAGTAATGCACGTTAAAATAAACGGCCAGTTTTGAGCGTTTTAAGTGGACGCTGCGTGCTCCAGTCACGTCTGTGTGAAACCTGCTCCCTGTTCCCTACACCCCAACTCACAGCAATGTGTCTGTCTGATCAGAGAAAGAAAAACGAGACAAAACAAATACAAACCACCTTCTGGAGCATCCTTGTTTAAAAAAATGTAAAATGTCCATTTGCAATGTTTTACATGATTTAGACTAAATTCTTATCGTTACTGTTGTTGTAAAGCCTAGAAATAGCAGCAAATGGTGATTGCACACCAGACTAATCATCTTTCGTTGAGTAATTGTACAGTGTATTTTCTTTCGGTTTTGATTTTGAACCCATTCATATCAAGACAGAGTTTAGGTCCCATAGACCATGACCAATAATATAATCTTGACTTTTTGATAACCTCATTCATATTACCAGTATAGCACATTACTCCAGCAGCATGAGAAGTTAACACATTGCAAACATTTTGGTAAGTTCAGCATTATATTGCAAACATGAAATTACTGAAGCTTTCTTACAAAGTCGAGCCCTGACTGTACTTTATAATGTTGATGGACTTCGCTTTCCTGTTAAGTTTTTTTTGGGGGTTTGATGATAGTGATCAAATCAAAATGATGTTCGAAACGTATTAATCACATGATATGATTCAGTGCTCAGAATAAAGTGTATATTGTAGCCTGCACCTATTGATCTACTATGTGTAACTTACTAGTTGTATGAATGACAACTAAAAAAAAAGTATGTATAGGATGGGCCATCTATTCATGACAGGATGTAAAAATAAAGCATTCATTCATTCATTCATTCATTCATCAGATTCAGATTCCTTTATTTGTTACATCTGTGATACTAGGTACACCAGAGTAAAAATCTTGGGCCTGGCCCCTCAACTTCGCAGCATCAGAAATACACACAGAAAAACCACACATTGTAAACAAAAAATCTTTACATCTTGTAAGTCGCTCTGGATAAGAGCGTCTGCTAAATGCTTAAAATGTCAAATGTAAATGTAAAAATGTAAAAAACCACACATTGTAAACAAAATAGTAATACCCGTAATAGTAACAGTCTGTGCAGGTGTGTCTGTGCTCAGTCGACCTGGTAGTGCAAAATTGGCAGTTGGGCTAGCTAGGCTAGTGGCCAGAGTTCAGTAGCCTGATAGCTTGGTGGAAGAAGCTGTCTCTGAGCCTACTGGTCCTGGAGACTGCGGTACCGTTTGCCTGACGGTAGCAGCTGAAAACATGCTGTGGTTGGGGTGGCTGGGGTCTTTGATGATCCTGTGGGCTCTGCTGGCACACCGGCTGTTGTACAGTTCCTGAAAACCTAGTACATCAACATGAAAACCCAGGTCTTCATGGCTTAATCATTTTAAATCGGTACTTCAGTCATTTCAAAAGATTTAATAACCTTGATGTTTCATTCTTGACCTATGTATGTCACTTGTTTACTTAATCTTAATAACTCTCTATGTATTCCGCCCTATTCAACAATACCGTTCATATTCATTTGTATTTACATACCTCAGTCAGCACCCTAGTGGAGTTACAGTAAGTATTACATGTGTTGTGTGAGTCCACTGGCCATCATATAATGACACAGTTGAGGAACCAGCAGGGTGCTTTGGTCCAGGGCTCAAGGCTGTCTCATGGACAGAGGCGCACATTACAGATGTTGATAGTTTGGCATTATGATACGAAGGCCATGAGTGACCCCTTCTCTCTATCTGTCTCACCTTCTATCCTTTCCTTGAATTCCAAAAACACCCAGTGTTTTGGTTGCCATGTTAAGTGTGAAGTGTAGTTAAGTGTAAATGGAATTAAGCGGTGTCAGAAAAATTATTTTATTATCAAACATCAGGGTTGACGTCAGTAAGCTTACACACGAAGAACAAGATACAGCCTAACAGGTACAAATCAAATATTGCTGCTCTTGTTTCAGCATGAATGTTGAGGGAAAAGCACAAGAAAGATTCACTTTTTAATCAAAATGCAAATTTGTTGAACATAAATTAATAAATAGTCAAAAGAAAACAACAAAATAACTATGTCAAACCTCTTACCACACTGGGAGAGTAATACTGGTACTAGTAGTTTTGAAAGAACAGCAACTCAGCCACTTTCATAAAAACAGTCCATGGAACAAAACCCTGGAAAGTCCATGGAAGAATAAAACCCATAGAACACCCCATTCTTCCCACAGCCACAGAACCCTTTGAGAATGTCTTTATAAGTTCTACCACATTGCAAACATTCTGAGAGCTGGTACTCAATACGGCATTCTTCTATGAATTCCTCTGAGTAACGTTCCCAGTTGACACAGCCTGTAACAAACATTTTAAAATGTAAAATTACAGGGAAATGTCTGATTTAAGAGTGTTAGACAATCTTTGAATTAATGGAATGCATCTATAGTGCACATCATACAAGCGATGTTAATGTACAGTGCCCAGTTTAATGCCATGAACAAATTGTTGTCAAAAATGCAACTTCCATAATAAATAAATACGCTCAACATCATATAGAGTTGAGGAGGTGGAGTATGGGCCATGTGACCTTATGCCTTTAGTGATTCAATGATGGAATTAATTAAATATTATCTGTAGGGCTGGGACTTTAACGCGTTAATTTCGATTAATTAATTACAGAAAAAACAACGCGTTAAAAAATGTACGCATTTTAATCGCACTATATTTTTGCACTCCAGACACCACGGAACGTTTCTCAGTGGACGAATTCCAGGCATACCGATCATACCGATGCACAACGTGCATTGAGTGACGTCAGACAACAAAGCCCCACTCTGAGTAGAGCGTTGTAGGCTAAAATATACACCATTTAACATGGAAGAACCAGATGAGACCGTGTTGTTTGGCCCGGTGGATGGGATATTTAGATATAAAAAACTCCCTGATGGAAGTGTGGATAAGAGAATAGTTGTGTGCACATTGTGCAACAAAGAATTTGCATATCACCGGAGCACTTCAAGCCTACGGTATCACCTCAATGCTAAACATGTTGCAGCTAGCGTGGAAGCCAGAGCTAACGCTGATCAGGCTAACGTTAGTCCTAGTACGAGCAAGCAGAGTCGCCAACCCACACTCGACCAGATGACGGAGTTCAGAGCCAAGATGAGTAAGACCACGTCTAACAAAGTAACCAACTCACTGGCTCACTGGATTGCCGTGGACTGTAGACCACTTTCGGTGGTCGAAGATAAGGGGCTAGAAAAGGTGCTACAGATTGCGTCGTCTGACACAACTTATGAACTGCCATGCAGAAAGACAATTTCGAAAAAAATCCAGCAGCTTTATGACACTGAAAAGGAAGCAAAAGAGTGTGTATTGAAGAAAGCCGAATGTGTTGCTCTGACTGGGGATCACTGGACCTCGGTAAGCAATTCAAATTACGTCGGTGTGACTGCACACATCATTGACAGGGAATGGCATCTTCAGTCATTTGCCTTAACCATCCAGAAGACAAACACCAGGCACTATGCTGAAAACATCGCAGAGGATTTTCTCTCTGTGGCAGAGGCCTGGGAAGTTCAACAAAAGGTCACCACACTCGGAACAGACAGCGCCCAAACCATGATCGCTGCAGCAAGACAGCTCGCTTTCCAGCACATGCCGTGTGTTGCTCACATGTTGCAGAGGGCCATCACTGTTGGCCTTGGTGACAGCGGGTTTACTGACATGTTGGCAAGGTGTCGCAAGATAGTGGGTCACTTTAAACACAGCCCTGCCAATACAGAGGAACTACACCAGCAGCAAACAGCACTTGGGCACGAAAAAGAGCCACTGATACAGGACGTTTCCACAAGGTGGAATTCAACGCTGTATATGATCTCTCGTCTCCTGAAGAACCAAGAGGCTGTGAAGGCTACTCTAACCAAACAGAAGCACAAGCTAACCATGTTGACTACAGCAGAGTGGGGCAAAATGCAGAAGCTGGAGACCCTCCTTCAACCATGCAGGTAGACACCCACCCACACCAAGAACTGTTTTATTAATGGGATTTATTAAAAGTTAGTCCATTTGAAAGCATTGTGAATTGACTGTGAATTAGTGAAATATAAATTAAATTGCTTTTCCAAAATTAAATGTACTGAATATTGATATCACTATAGTATAAAGTTGCTACTGTTTTTATTTGCAATTTCAAAACTTTTTTGAATCGACTGTTAATTGGTACAATAACTAAATCACTTTCCTAAACTATCCACTGCAGATATGTGACTGAGCTCCTTGGGGGTGAGACTTATGTCTCATGCTCTGTGGTGTTACCTGCTCTCTGCCACCTGAACCGCACCATAGAGGTCTCAGATGACGACCCAGCCTACATGGTGAGGTTCAAGGCTGCCTTCACAAAGGACCTATCCCAACACCAAGCTACACTCAACCATGGATGGCTCAGGATGGCTACAGCACTCGATCACGCTTTAAGGACTTAAAGTGTCCACCAAGGAGGAGCGAGAAGGGGTGTGGACCAGCGTTGAGGCACTACTGCGAGAAGAACCCGACAGAGCCACTCCAGAACCCACAGAGGAGCCAGCAAAGAAGAGGAGCCTCCTGCTGTTTGCTTCAGACTCTGATTCAGAGGATGAAGAGGGGCCTAACAGTGCTCTGAGCCTCTACAGAGCAGAGCCCACCATCAGCGAGACAGACTGCCCACTGCAGTGGTGGTCAACTCATGCAGGGACCCATCCACAGCTGTCTGCCCTGGCCCGCAAGTATCTGGCCAGCCCTGCCACTTCTGTCCCTTGTGAGAGACTTTTCTCACTTGCAGGTAACATAGTTCAGAAGAAAAGGGCAGCCTTGAGCTCTGAAAATGTAAACAGGCTAGTTTGTCTCAGCAACTGGCTGAAAGAGAAGAAGCAGAAGAAGTAGGCTTAGAGGTATCCTGAGACCAATGTGTTTGTTGTTACTGTGAAGTCACACTAAAATGTTGATCAAACTGTTATGGCCTACTGTATGTTGCAACAGAGATTTTTGCTCAGGATATTGGAAGAATAAAAGGAATTGAGGTCAATTACAGGACCTTTTTTTTTTGTTTGTTTTTTTTGTTTCTATTTTAGATGGTAGAAATGGCACTTTATGTTAAACTGTTAGTCTGTTTATTATTTTGGCCAAGGATATTTGAGGGAGGGTTGGACTGAAAGGCGTCGATATTATTATTTTTTTTTATTATGGACTAACTAAAATGTTGGTAAATCAACAAAGTAATTGTTATGGCCTCTGATGCAACAGAGTTTTTTTTCTTAGTGTGGTTTGTTCATACAGGATTTTGGAAAAAAATAAGAGAAATTGAGGTCAATCAAGACTTTGTTTTTCTTTAAAAATGTCCAATGGTCAGGGTTTCCACTGTTCTGGAATGTACTTGAAAGTACTGTGTTTTACTTTTACCTTGAAAGTGCTTGTTTACAAAAGGTCCTTTGCACTATCATATTCCTAAAATTGCTGCACTTTGTTAAAAATTGCACTGGTCTGTGTAGTAGCTAAAATAAACAAGATTTTGCTGCGTAAACTTATGTACATGTCTATTCATTGATTCACTCGTATACCAAAATCCATTTGAATTGAAAAATGTTGCTTCTCGTGTCAAATATTGATATGCGATTAAAATGCGATTAATTTCGAATAATTAATTACAAAGCCTCTAATTAATTAGATTAATTTTTATAATCGAGTCCCACCACTAATTATCTGACTTCAATTAGTTTCTGACTGCAATTAATTACTTAATTTACTTTTAATGTTGCAAGTGACAATTCCTTCATGCGGCTGAGGGACTATAGCCTCTTTAAGTCGTAGTGTGGCCTATGCATTAAGACAAGGCCAGTATGTTAGCCCACAAACAGTAGAATTGCATATTTATTTAGCCAAACAAATGGTAGAATTGTACATTTATCGCCCTGGTGTACAGGCAAGTGACTAAAGAGTACACTTATCAGAAGTTTTATTTTTGCACCATTATCCATAAGTTAAATGACAATTAGAAGGCTAATTGCAGTAGCCAGGATTAAGGAGGAATAACGGAGTTGACATTAACACAATTATTAACTAAAAGCTATTCAAACAACATTGTGTTACAACCCCGAGGTGTTTAGGGGTAGTGGGGAGTTCATAACATAAAATAAATTAAATAAGGATCGGGTGATGAATGAAATGGGTGTAAATAATAAAGCCAAGGCAAGAGGGAAGGTGCAGTCGGTGTTTATATACATATATATATATATAAGTAACAGTAGTGAGGCTATTTACATATATACAAAAGTCAATACAAACACAAAGACACAAGGCCAAGGGACACGGATGTTGCCAAAGAAATGAACTAAATAAAACAAAACAGGGCTAGCTACAAACAAAAACTAGGATAGGCTAACTATCTAAACTTTTATACAAAACAAAAGTCTACCTATTTAATCTATACTAGCTACCTGTAAACAAAAGGTACACAGATGGCAACCACCCCTTTCCTAATGTGTCTATACACAGAATCCACCTACGTATGAAAATGTATAGAGGCCTCCCTCTTACCTATCCCAAGGCCTATGTGGGAACAACCTGGGAATCCTTTTAAGACAGTTTTGACATTGCTACAATGGGCGATAAAACACATACTGCATAATTTCTTGACGATCAAACACTACTTTCCAATTATATAGGCAACAGTTTACACAAACATCACAACTTCTGTGTTCGGGCTTTACTCACCGACATGCTGGTCTCCATAACCGGCAAAAAATGCACTAGCACTTCCTGACAAGACGGTTTTGATACGCCTACTTCTTTGGAGGATGCCTTTGATTGGATAATATGTTTAACTACCGGAATTATCGACCAATACTTGCTTTCCACCCGCCTCCACAGAGACGACCAACACGCCTAAAAACAAAGCGTTTTTCTTTGCTTAGCAGCGTCTCTGTTCGCTTTGGAAATCTGTCCCAAATTACCCAGCTGAAATATAAAAAAACTGAGCAACTCATCGCCATACTAATGTACCACCACAGCACAATAACAGACGGGGTTGGACAACACTGCTTGCGTCCTTCTCCAAAGATGAGGAGTATTCTCTCAATAGTTCTGCTTCTAATGATCGGTACGTATAAATGCACTTTTTCCACCTATTCCTCGTTGTCATAAACGAGCTAGTTATCAGTAATGTGGCGATCTTGCCCCTGTTAGCGTAGCTTGTTGCTAAATACTTGTAAAGTGCTTGTAAGTATCTGTGTGTAGTTAGTTAGCGGCTAGTTGTTCCGCTAGTTTTCCGTTCAAATACGCGGTTATGCTTGTGTTGTTTTGTAATGTGTTTAGCCAGCTAACAGTCGCTTGTGTAGCGCTAGCTTATTTCATTGTGCGGTGTTATTTGGACTCTTGCGTTTTTGTACCGTTATTGTTTTTCTGCATTGTTAGCCACCTAGCCGCTAGCACACCGCTATGTGCGCCTCTTTTTAATTTTGGGCAACAATATGGCCGCTTTCAGTCACGTGGTTTCTTCCCTAGTAACCGCCGACCTTCCGGGCAAAAAGTGTGATAACGTGACGTCATAGGCAGTGCCTTTTGCCCGGCAGCGCAGCTCGCTCCTGGCCTGTGACGTCACGTGGAAAATATGGATACGGTAAAAAATAAAATACAATACGTTACAAATAAATAAATAAAGATTAAGAAGCTAGGTTAAGCAGATGGCAAACCAGTTAGCTAACTACATAGCATATTAACTAGCAACCAAGCCAGGAATATTAATGTAATAAAACGGCCCGTATCGCAGTTTCCAGTGTTAATGGTGGCGTGTCGCTAGCTGCCTAAACAACGAACGTGATCTAGGCAGCTATGAGGCGGGTACATGTGAGCTCTGCTGCATTTTCCCTCCCGGTAGAGACCACAGTAAATGTTCATTTTAAACATCCCCCTTTATGAAGACTACCTTTCATTATCAGGGAGAGGTGCGCCCTAAAAACAAAGCGTTGCGTCAACATGAAGCGGCTTTACGCACAGAAACTTCTTAAACGCAAACACGCAATATATCATTTTCATTTGATCGAATCGTGTAAAAGCTACAGATATGTATCCCCTTCACTCGCCCGACATGTGCAGTGTAAGCAGTTTTAATAGCTACACTAGCCTCGTTACTTTCTGAAAATTCTGATAACTAACTCGTTTATGACAACGAGGGAGAGGTGGAAAAAAGGGCCTTTATACGTACCGACCATTAGAAGCAGAGCTATTGAGATAATCACTTCCAATCTTCCGCAAGAGACTCAAAACCCACCTCTTCAGACTCCACTACCACTTAACTCTGTCCGTCTAGCTAAATTGTCTTCACCACTGTTTACTTGTTCTACACTAAAAAAATTAAATTTAAATTAAAAAAACACACTAACCTTTTCTTTCCCAGTGTTACAGGTATGGTACGCAGCTGCCTGCAATGATCTTGTGCACTAACTATGATTGTTCTTACCTTGTATTAATGCACATCTTGTAAGTCGCTCTGGACAACAGCGTCTGCTAAATGCTTAAAATGTAAAATGGAAGCGTCTTGCTCAACGGGCAGGATCATTTATAACGGCTGTGCAGCGCCTCCGTCACTTCGTCTTTTCGCTTCGTCGTTCATTCATTGGTTACTTGGGGGCTGTAAAACCCCACGTGGTTCACAGCTGAAAGGTGCTGCCTTGCTGCTGACTGACATTCTGCACCCAGTAGCATCTCAGCCGGATTTTGAAATGTCACAAATTACCCAGCTGAAATATTTAAAAACTGAGCAACTCATCGCCATACTAATGTACCACCAGAGCACAATAACAAACGGGGTTGGACAACACTGCTTGCGTCCTTCTCCAAAGATGAGGAGTATTATCTCAATAGTTATGCTTCTAATGATCGGGACGTATAAATGCACTTTTTCCACCTCTTCCTCGTTGTCATAAACGAGTTAGTTATCAGTAATGTGGCGATCTTGCCCCTGTTAGAGTAGCTTGTTGATAAATACTTGTAAAGTGCTTGTAAATATGTGTGCAGTTAGCCAGCTAGCTAGCGTTAGATAGTTAGTTATGCTTGTGTTGTTTTGTAATGTGTTTAGCCAGCTAACAGTCGCTTGTGTAGCGCTAGCTTATTTCATTGTGCGGTGTTATTTGGACGCTCACATTTTTATACCGTTATTGTTTTTCTGCATTGTTAGCCACCTAGCCGCTAGCACACCGCTAGGACATTATGAGCGCTGGGGTTTTTTTTTTTTTTTACAATATGGCCGCTTCATCCTCACACGCGCACACTCACACAAGCGCACCCCCTCCCCTCATAACTAAAATAAAATACGTTACAAATAAATATATAAAGATTAACAAGCTAGGTTAAGCAGATAGCAAATCAGTTAGCTAACTAGATAGCATATAGATAGCATACTAACTAGCAACCAAGCCAGGAATATTAATGTAATATAACGACCCGTATCGCAGTTTCCAGTGTTAATGGTGGCGTGTCGCTAGCTACCTAAACAACGAACGTGATCTAGGCAGCTATGAGGCGGGTACATGTGAGCTCCGTTCCATTTTCCCTATATGTATATAAATATGTATATAAATATGTATCCCCTTCACTCGCCCGACATGTGCAGTGTAAGCAGTTTTAATAGCTACACTACCCTCGTTACTTTCGATTGCATTGTTACAGCTGGGGTTAACCGTAGCAAGAGTTTTCTAGTCATTTTATTGTTTTTCTGCATTGTTAGCCACCTAGCCGCTAGCACACACCTTTTTTTTCTTCCAATTTGGCACCAAAACATGGCCGCTTCACCGGCACTCACACAAGCCCCCCCTCCCCTCATAACTAAAATAAAATACGTTATAAATAAATAAATAAACATTAAGAAGCTAGGTTAAGCAGATAGCAAATCAGTTAGCTAACTACATAGCATATTAACTAGCAACCAAGCCAGGAATATTAATGTAATAAAACGGTTTTTGTACCGTTATTGTTTTTCTGCATTGTTAGCCACCTAGCCGCTAGCACACCGTTATGTGCGCTGGGTGCCCCGTTTTGTTTTACAATATGGCCGCTTCACAAAACGGGAAGCGTTGCGTCAACGTGAAGCGGGGCGCGCACGCAGCTTTACGCACAGAAACGTTTTAAACGCATACACGCAATATATCATTTTCCTTTGATCGAATCGTGTAAAAGCATTCGTGAAGGCTAAAAATATGTATGCCCTTCACTCGCCCGACATGTGCAGTGTAAGCAGTTTTAATAGCTACACTACCCTCGTTACTTTCGATTCTGTTGTTACAGCCGGGCTTCACCGTAGCAAAAGAGTTTTCTAGTCATTTTCTGAAAATTCTGATAACTAACTCGTTTATGACAACGAGGAAGAGGTGGTAAAGGTGCCTTTATACGTACCGACCATTAGAAGCAGAGCTATTGAGATAATAATCCTCTTTTTGGGACAAGCGAGCAGGAAGTGTTGTCCAACTGCGTCTGTTATTGTCCTCAACGGTCAGGCTCATTTATGGAGCTGTGCGGCTCCTCCCTCACTTCGTTCTTTCCTCTTCGTTCTTTCATTGGTTACCTGGGCTGTGAAACCCCACGTGGTTCACAGCGGAAAGCAGCAGGCTGGCTGGGTGACATTCTGCCCCCAGTAACATCTCAGCCCGGTTTGGAAATCTGTCACAAATTACCCAGCTGAAATATTCAAAAACTGAGCAACTCATCGCCATACTAATGTACTAATCTGAGCACAATAACAAACGGGTTGGACAACACTGCTTGCTCGCTTGTCCAAAGATGAGGAGTATTATCTCAATAGTTCTGCTTCTAATGATCGGGACGTATAAAGGCACTTTTTCCACCTCTCCCTCGTTGTCATAAACGAGCTAGTTATCAGTAATGTGGCGATCTTGCCCCTGTTAGCGTAGCTTGTTGCTAAATGCTTGTAAAGTGCTTGTAAGTATCTGTGTGTGGTTAGCCAGCTAGCTAGCGTTAGATAGTTAGTTATGCTTGTGTTGTTTTGTAATGCGTTTAGCCAGCTAACAGTCGCTTGTGTAGCGCTAGCTTATTTCATTGTGCGGTGTTATTTGGACGCTCACATTTTTGTACCGTTATTGTTTTTCTGCATTGTTAGCCACCTAGCCGCTAGCACACCGTTATGTGCGCCTCTTTTTAATTTTGGGCAACAATATGGCCGCTTCACCCTCACACGCGCACACTCACACAAGCCCCTCCCCCCTAAAATAAACTAAAATAAAATAAAATACAACACGTTACAAATAAATAAATAAAGATTAAGAAGCTAGGTTAAGCAGATAGCAAATCAGTTAGCTAACTAGATGGCATATTAACTAGCAACCAAACCAGGAATATTAATGTAATAAAACGGCCCGTATCGCAGTTTCCAGTGTTAATGGTGGCGTGTCGCTAGCTGCCTAAACAACGAACGTGATCTAGGCAGCTATGAGGTGGGTACATGTGAGCTATGCTGCATTTTCCCTCCCGGTAGAGACCACAGTAAATGTTCATTTTAAACATCCCCCTTTATGAAGACTACCTTTCATTATCAGGGGAGAGGTGCGCCCTAAAAACAAAGCGTTGCGTCAACATGAAGCGGCTTTACGCACAGAAACTTCTTAAACGCAAACACGCAATATATCATTTTCATTTGATCGAATCGTGTAAAAGCTACAGATATGTATCCCCTTCACTCGCCCAACATGTGCAGTGTAAGCAGTTTTAATAGCTACACTAGCCTCGTTACTTTAGATTATGTTGTTACAGCTGAGCTTCACCGTAGCAAGAGTTTTCTAGTCATTTTCTGAAAATTCTGATAACTAACTCGTTTATGACAACGAGGAAGAGGTGGAAAAAGTGCCTTTATACGTCCCGATCATTAGAAGCAGAGCTATTGAGAGAATACTCCTCATCTTGGGACAAGCGAGCAGGAAGTGTTCTCCAGCCCCGTCTGTTATTGTGCTGTGCGGTCAGCCTAGCGGCGTTGCGGGACCAAATCCTAATTTCTCTTGTTTCTCTTTCCGCTTTACGGTTTCCGCCACCGGCTGTGTGACATTATGCACCAGGTTACCAGGTTGCCAATTAGCCAAATTCCAGAAATCTGGCCGTATAAAATTTAGTTTGGCCGTGAAATAAAATTATTTGGAAATAGGGAAATATGACAGCGGTCGAAAGTACAGTAAATTGTGGAAAGACACGTATCCATGGCTGTCCAAGGCCAGTGATGGGAGTGAGAATAGCCTACATTCTGTAAACTTTGCAACGTTAAATTGCTCCCAAATTGTCCAGGATTGGAGATCACGAGTTGTTTTAATGTTTTCGTCATTTTGTATTCAAGACTTTCGAGTTGTTTTAAAGTTTTAGACATGTTTTCATCGTGTCAGTGACAACAGACATAAGTGATTACAAGCTAGCTGACATGGGAGCAAGATGATTTTCAGTATTTCAGTTAACAAACACATGAATGTGAAACTGTTCAAGTGCTGCACAAATTGACTATATTTGTGAATTGGAGCATTGGACCCCTTCCTGTTGGTACTGACATGTGTGTCAGCTCGGTGAGTATAAATCCAAACTCTTTTCTTTTTTTCTAAATCTTACTTTTTTGTTATGTTAACTGTTTAATTCAAATTTAGAATTATCAATCAGTACTTTAAAAAAAGTTGTAAAGATTTTTTATTTTATTTCCTGCTGGCTTTGGGACACTGCACTGACATAACGCGCGCCCTCATTCGACTCAGTATGACTTGCGGTGACGTCATATGCCAGGCTCACGAGTACGAGTCCGCATGCGTGTAGTCCTCTCCGCATGCGTGTAGTCCTCTCCGCATGCGTGTAGTCCTCTCCGCATGCGTTACACTTGCATTCGTATGAAGTAAAGTGTTAGACTCAAATCCAGAATCTCGCATGTCACTCAATTTCATGTCAAGCAGGCTTTATTAAACTTAGGAAAATGTGTGAGAGCATGAATTTTAGTAGAAGGGTACACCTTCTTCTATTTCTAGATAGATACAATTTGGCCGTGAAAAAAAATAGTTTGGCCGAATTTGGCCGTAAAATGTGTTGAGTTTGGCCGTGAAGGCTAGAGGCGATCTGGCAACCCTGTTCTGCACCTACACACACCTGTACACACGCATACGCACACACACCTACACACACCTGTACACACGCATACGCACACATACACACACACGCGCATACACCCCCCCACATACACACGCACACACACACCTACACACACCTGTACACACGCATACGCACACACACACACCTATACACACACACACACACGCGCATACACCCCCCCACATATTTAACCCACCCTAATCTAGCCTACTGTTGTAATTGTTGATCAGCTGTCGTTGTTGAGAGCCTTTGTGTGGCATAATGTGCGCATTATTTGCATATGGCTGCGTTGGCTGTAACAGAGACGTGTAAGATGTGTGTATGTGGTTTACAATTGCTTACTGAAGGCCCTGACTGAACCCCCACGGTACGCCACTGAGTATGAACATTTACTGTGGTCTCTACCGGGAGGGAAAATGCAGCATAGCTCACACGTCTCCGCCTCATAGCTGCCTAGATCATGTTCGTTGTTTAGGTAGCTAGTGACACGCCACCATTAATACTGGAAACTGCGATACGGGTCGTTTTATTGCATTAATATTCCTGTCTTGGTTGCTAGTTAATATGCTATCTAGTTAGCTAACTGATTTGCTATCTGCTTAACCTTTATTTATTTATTTGTAACGCATTTTATTTTAGTTATGAATTCAAAACATGCATCTGGTTATCTACCATGACAGAACATGCATCAGAGGCGTGTTTCACGAAGCAGGATTGGTGGGTTAGCGAGCTGACTTTGGGCTTAGCCCTGTGTTTTCAGTCTCATGACTGTGGCTCACTCGTAACCGGGTTCAGATTCTCCCTCAATGGGGGTTATGCGCAACGGACTTCCGTGTTTTCCTAAACGTGGCTGGCCATTTCCGGTAGACGAGATAATGGTGTTGTTCTATACAAGATGTTTACAGGACAAGGGGTTTAAGCTATATGCTTCCTCCTATATCCATGATGAGTGTACTAACGACATTTTTTTAAGTACCTGTGCCTGCTGTCTATTACCTAGCATTAGTGTTAGCTAGCTAGTACTAACGACATTTTTTTAAAAGTAGCCTACCTGTGCCTGCTGTCTAATACTTAGCGTTAGTGTACAACATGTACTGAAAGATGACCAATTTTTTTAAATTAAATATTAAGATTTGAACATTTTTGTCCTTTGTGCTTTGTATTCCATAGAATGACAGCTACAGTACTGTACTAACCCTGACAAAGAAACACAATTGCTTGGGGTGTGGAGCTAGGGGAGTGGGGGTTATCAGAGGAGTATTGAGAAAATAAAAAATACCCTACATTAATACATCTCTTTCAGGTGTAACAGAACAAAGTCCTTTTCAGTCTGAATGCAGCAACTAACATCAACATCCACTCCCAGCTCTCATATCTCACAGGGTTTCGAACATGCCTGCTGTGTACCCCCCCCCAAACCCCCCCCACCTCCACCCACCCCGCCCACCTCCCCCAAACGTTACCGGTTAGCAAGAGGTAGCTACCTTACCACTGACCGTAGCGTAACGTTAGCTAGCATACTGATAGGCTAGGCTAATTTAACGTCACTCACCTTCGCTTTGACAATGAAGAATTTCTTCACTTTCCACACACCAGCATTGTTTACCCAGCCTGAGTGGAAATACTTGTCGCTTTCGGTAGTTTTATAACCCTACGGTCTAACAGCGGGCAATTCGGCAACGAGTTGTCGGAAATGCATTGATTCTCTATGAGAGTGAGCGACTTCCGGCGACTGTGGGCAACATGTCCCATTGCCCGATTTGTGGGTGTTTCGGTGTCCCAGAAAAGTTGAAAATTCTGAACTTTCGGGCAATGTTGCCCGGTAAGAGGCAATCAAATTCATGTCTTGCTCTTTTTACCTTCCACGCGGAAACCAACACAACACCGAAATTTTGTTCCTAGTTCTGACACTTCAACATGAGTGAGGAGAAACTGTTAACAGCGGTCTGCAGTACCCATACTTTATTTAATCCTAAAAGCATAAATATTTATAGCTAGCTAAACTTATATGGCCTACATACATCTTATTTAATGTTTGTGTAGGTTAAAAGGCTATTTTTTTTATCGCATGGGTACGTTTGGAAAACGCACCGGAGAGAAATTTCGAGCTGTTTCCAGCGCAAGTATATGGCCGTAATTGCAAAAAGCCTTCTGAGTTTGAGGTTCATAATTGAAGGAAACAATACTGCTAGCCAACTAATATTTACAATAAAGATTCTCAAAATCTATGATGAACTATTCGTTTACCATGCCAAAAAATTGTAAGCACGTCGGAAGCATTTTTGAGGACGCCAGTCAAGCGTGGTGAACGCCCACTGGGCAATTTATTGCCTAGTATCGCCCGCTGTTAGACCGTAGGGTTAGCCTTCATCCTGGCAGCGGTGTATGGGGATGAATTCTCCACCAGATAGATCCAGATGTCACCAAACTCCAGATCAGGCAGGGACTTAGCTGCATTTAGTGGCTCAAACACAGCCTCGGGTGCTAAATATGGATCACAAGTGCCCAAGATTTGTAGTTTGTCCATGTATCTACCTTTTTCTTCCTGGCTGAGATGATCTAAATAGTCTTTACTGTGTAAAACAGCCGGCAAATTGCTGGGATTGCGTCCACTCGTCATGTTGCCCCAATGTTTAAAATGCGATGACGTCACAGAATCTGAATTTTTGTTTTACTTTTTTTTTTCACAGCGCCCAAGTAACCAATGAAAGAACGAAGCGGAAAGACGAAGTGAGGGAGGAGCCGCACCGCCGCTATAAATGAGCCTGACCGCACAGGACAATACAGCCGGCGCACTTCTCCAAAAATGAGGATTATTATCTCAATAGTTCTGTTTCTACGGATCGGTACGTATAAAGGCACCTTTTCCACCTCTTCCTCCTCTTCCTCGTTGTCATAAACGAGTTAGTTATCAGTAATGTGGCGATCTTGCCCCCTGTTAGCGTAGCTTGTTGCTAAGTGCTTGTAAGTATCTGTGTGTAGTTAGCTAGCGGCTAGTTGTTCCGCTAGTTTTTATGCAAATATGCGGTTGTTTGTGTTGTTGTGTGATTGTGTTGTTTGTAACCTCGGCGGCCGATCAGGGCGAACCAGGGTGTAATAAAAAGGGGAGAATGTGCTACTGTTTTGCTGTGATGACTTCTAAAAAGAATCGACGAAACGCCACAGTATTTTCAGAAAATGACTAGAACACCGTAGCAAGAGAGTTAAGCCCAGCTGTAACAACACAATCGAAGTAACGAGGCTAGTGTAGCTATTAAAACTGCTTACACTGCACATGTCGGGCGAGTGAAGGGGATACATCTGTAGCTTTTACACGATTCGATCAAATAAAAACGGTGGATGGGTTTACAAGTTTCTGTGCGTAAAGCTGCGTGCGCGCCGCGCTTCACGTTGACGCAACGCTTTGTTTCTAGGGCGCGCGCCTCTCCCCTGATAATGAAATGTAGTCCATGAAGTCGGATGTTTTAAAATGAAAATTTACTGTGGTCTCTACCGGGAGGGAAAATGCAGCATAGCTCACATGTACCCGCCTCATAGCTGCCTAGATCATGTTCGTTGTTTAGGTAGCTAGCGACACGCCACCATTAACACTGGAAACTGCGATACGGGTCGTTTTATTACATTAATATTCCTGGCTTGGTTGCTAGTTAATATGCTATCTAGTTAGCTAACTGATTTGCCATCTGCTTAACCTAGCTTCTTAATCTTTATTTATTTATTTGTAACGTATTTTATTTTATTTTAGGGGGGAGGGGCTTGTGTGAGTGTGCGCGTGCGCGTGTGAGGGTGAAGCGGCCATTTTGTTGTCCCAAATTGTAATGGAAAAAAAAAGCAACCAGCGCTCATAGTGCGGTAGCGGCTAGGTGGCTAACAATGCAGGAAAACTTAACGCTACAAAAACGTCCAAATAACACAGCACAATGAAATAAGCTAGCGCTACACAAGCGACTGTTAGCTGGCTAAACACATTACAAAATAACACAAGCATAACCGCGTATTTGCACGGAAAACTAGCGGAACAACTAGCCGCTAGCTAACTACGCACAGATATTTACAAGCACTTTACAAGCATTTAGCAACAAGCTACGCTAACAGGGGCAAGATCGCCACATTACTGATAACTCGTTTGACAACGAGGAAGAGGTGGAAAAAGTGCCTTTATACGTACCGATCATTAGAAACAGCTATTGCGATAATAATCCTCATTTTTGGAGAAGTGCGCAGTAAGTGTTGTCCAGCCCCGTCTGTATTTGTGCTGAACGTTCAGAGTCATTTATGGAGCTATGCGGCTCCTCCCTCACTTCGTCTTTCCGCTTCGTTCTTTCATTGGTTACTTGGGCTGTGAAACCCCACGTGGTTCACAGCGGAAAGCAGCAGACTGACTGGGTGACACTGCACCCAGTAACATCTCAGCCGGATTTTGAAATGTCACAAATTACCCAGCTGAAATATTCAAAAACTGAGCAACTCATCGCCATACTAATGTACTAATCTGAGCACAATAACAAACGGGGCTGGAGAACACTTCCTGCGCACTTCTCCAAAGATGAGGAGTATTATCTCAATAGTTCTGCTTCTAATGATCGGGACGTATGAAGGCACTTTTTCCACCTCTCCCTCGTTGTCATAAACGAGTTAGTTACCAGTAATGTGGCGATCTTGCCCCTGTTAGCGTAGCTTGTTGCTAAATACTTGTACTTTGGGCTTAGCCCTGTGTTTCCGGTCTCGCGACTGTGGCTCACTTTTAACCGGGTTCAGATTCTCCCTCAATAGCTGCATTAGAAGTGTCTGGGCTACCCTGGGGGGCTTGTGTGTGTGCGTGAGTGTGTGTGCGTGAGTGTGTGTGTGTGTGGTATAAAATGTGGTATATATTATCTGGTGTTGGTCTCTGATGATGGTCCTTCTGTGTGTCTCCAGGACTGGGAGTGTCCTCTGCCCAGTACGTGGTGCTGAATGGCGTAGTGGGGCAGAGTGTGGCTTTCCCAGATGCAGTAAAGAAATCTGGGTCATTGACTCACACAAATGATGGCCCACAAACCATCGGAGATGTCACAGGCGGTCAGCTTACAGACCTCAGAGAGAGAAGAGTGCAGTGGAACAGCGCCACTGGACTCTTTTCCATTTCTGGGCTGAAGGTGGAGGATTCTGGGATGTATGCACTTTGGAATAATGATGGGCCCAGTAAACAGTACCAGTACCAGCTGAATGTGGGCGGTAAGTGTGTGTGTGTGTGTGTGTGTGTGTGTGTGTGTGTGTTATTCATGCTTCTGTGTGTATGTGATATGGGAGACATTAAATTATTCTGTGCTTTAGAAGTGATAAAATGTGTAAATCAGTCAGGATAACTACAAAAAATGTGTAATGTGTAAATGTGTAAAGAATATTTTTTAATTTTTAAAGTAAAATTGGATGGATGAACATTTTCACCAGTTTGTTTAAAAATTATCAAAAAAAATAAAAAATGAAAATTGTTTCAGATTTTTTAGTTAGTTACACAATCAACATTAAACAGAGTCCACACTGATTATGAATGCCTTGTGTTTCTTTTCCTGAACCAGCCCCTGTAGAGCTAACCACTCCTCCCTCACCTATGACCTCAGGTAAGACCTCCTGTAATCCCCCTCTCTGCTCACAGATACACACTGCGGTCTGACACACACACACACACACACACTGCAGTCTGATACACACACACACACTGCAGTCTCTGATACACACAGATACACACTGCAGTCTGATACACACACACACACACACACACACACTGCAGTCTGATACACACAGATACACACTGCAGTCTGACACACACACACACACTGCAGTCTCTGATACACACAGATACACACTGCAGTCTCTGATACACACACACACACACTGCATTCTGACACACACACACACACACAGATACACACTGCAGTCTGATACACACACACACACACTGCAGTCTGATACACACAGATACACACTGCAGTCTGACACACACAGATACACACTGCAGTCTCTGATACACACACACACACACACTGCAGTCTGACACACACAGATACACACTGCAGTCTGACACACACACACACACTGCAGTCTGACACACACAGATACCTGTGATCCCTGGCAGAGGGGAACCAGGTTTTTGGCCAAAATGTCTTGGTGCTGGACTTCCTGACTCCATTGACCTTAACAAGAGCCCCAGGACCAGCAGATGCAAAACAACCCCATAGCATCAAAGATCCACCCCCATATTTCACCAGAGGTATAGGGCCTTTTCAGCATGTGTGCTTCTTCCGATGATGAAACCCCCCCCCCGGCCCCCAACGCTGGTGTGCACGGCTAAAGACCCCAATTTGGCCGTAACCCATTTCCCATGGGAGATGGGCGTTGGAACTCTGACAAGAAGCAGGTGTGAGGAAGGATTCCTGTGCTGAAACAGCCCCTACGCCTGCAGAGAAGCGTGGGGGCGCATCTTTCAATTCACCTCTTTCTCTCCCTCTTTCTCAGGTGCTGATCCTTTGACAGCATTTTACATTGTGCTGATCCTGATTGGCTGTGCCGTCCTGGGCTACCTGGGGTAGCTGGGCTACAGATTCATAAAGAAAAATGACGACGGTAAATACTGAAGAATCTGCTGTGAACAGAGTCTGCATTAAACACACAATCCCTCCTTTAAGGCCTCCGTACACTTCAAATGAAACCGAATTTGCCGTGTTCGCACAGGCTGTCGCACTGCTGCCCAATACGCCGCTGTGACCAAATGTCAGTACACTCCCTGTGACTAGAGGTGTGTGTGATTAATGTCAGTATACTCCCTGTGACTAGAGGTCTGTGTGTTTAATGACAGTATACTCGCTGTGACTAGAGGTGTGTGTGTTTAATGACAGTATACTCGCTGTGACTAGAGGTGTGTGTGTTTAATGACAGTATACTCGCTGTGACTAGAGGTGTGTGTGTTTAATGACAGTATACTCCCTGTGACTAGAGGTGTGTGTGTTTAATGACAGTATACTCGCTGTGACTAGAGGTGTGTGTGTTTAACAGTATTGTTGAATAGGGCGGAATACATACAGAGAGTTATTAAGATTAAGTAAACAAGTGACATACATAGGTCAAGAATGAAACATCAAGGTTATTAAATCTTTTGAAATGACTGAAGTACCGATTTAAAATGATTAAGCCATGAGGACCTGGGTTTTCATGTTGATGTACTAGGTTTTCAGGAACTGTACAACAGCCGGTGTGCCAGCAGAGCCCACAGGATCATCAAAGACCCCAGCCACCCCAACCACAGCGTGTTCCAGCTGCTACCGTCAGGCAAACGGTACCGCAGTCTCCAGGACCAGTAGGCTCAGAGACAGCTTCTTCCACCAAGCTATCAGGCTACTGAACTCTGGCCACTAGCCTAGCTAGCCCAACTGCCAATTTTGCACTACCAGGTCGACTGAGCACAGACACACCTGCACAGACTGTTACTATTTTATTACTATTTTGTTTACAATGTGTTTTTTACATTTTTACATTTACATTTTACATTTTAAGCATTTAGCAGACGCTCTTATCCAGAGCGACTTACAAGATGTAAAGATTTTTGTTTACAATGTGTGGTTTTTCTGTGTGTATTTCTGATGCTGCGAAGTTGAGGGGCCAGGCCCAAGAGTTTTACTCTGGTGTACCTAGTATCACAGATGTAACAAATAAAGGAATCTGAATCTGAATCTGATGAATGAATGAATGCTTTATTTGTACATCCTGCCATGAATAGATGGCCCATCCTATACATACTTTTTTTTAGTTGTCATTCATACAACTAGTAAGTTACACATAGTAGATACAGGTGTGATCAATAGGTGCAGGCTACAATATACACTTTATTCTGAGCACTGAATCATATCATGTGATTAATACGTTTCGAACATCATTTTGATTTGATCACTATCATCAAACGAACAAAAAAAAAATCTTAACAGGAAAGCGAAGTCCATCAACATTATAAAGTACAGTCAGGGCTCAACTTTTTGTAAGAAAGCTTCAGTAATTTCATGTTTGCAATATAATGCTGAACTTACCAAAATGTTTGCAATGTGTTAACTTCTCATGCTGCTGGAGTAATGTGCTATACTGGTAATATGAATGAGGTTATCAAAAAGTCAAGATTATATCATTGGTCATGGTCTATGGGACCTAAACTCTGTCTTGATATGAATGGGTTCAAAATCAAAACCGAAAGAAAATACACTGTACAATTACTCAACGAAAGATGATTAGTCTGGTGTGCAATCACCATTTGCTGCTATTTCTAGGCTTTACAACAACAGTAACGATAATAATTTAGCCTAAATCATGTAAAACATTGCAAATTGACATTTTACATTTTTTTAAACAAGGATGCTCCAGAAGGTGGTTTGTATTTGTTTTGTCTCGTTTTTCTTTCTCTGGTCAGACAGACACATTGCTGTGAGTTGGGGTGTAGGGAACAGCAGGTTTCACACAGACGTGACTGGAGCACGCAGCGTCCACTTAAAACGCTCAAAACTGGCCGTTTATTTTAACGTGCATTACTGACTATCCCCTCTAGATGGCAGCATTGGAGTCCACAATTTTTTAGTGACCTGAGTGTAAAATTAACTGTCCGATGGCCTACTGTAGAAAATGGTTTTAGTGTTGTGGAAACAGTGAATCCGCGCTCTTCGGCAGCAAACGGCTTCATTGTCTTAAGGGCAAACAACAGTCTGAAAATACGGACACATTCATAGTTAATAGTTAAGGCCCAACATTCTTGATTTAAAGCAACTTTCAACAATAAATACTGTTTAAAAAAAACGATGTATTCACTGAAAAACACTGGAAGGAAGGAGAAAGGGAGAGGGAGAATTTGAGAGAATTGAACATTTTCAAATTTGAGAGAGTGAGATCAAAGCTCACATTGATAATGAGGAACAAGTGCAAACGTGTCTTAAGGTTAGGCATGGGACGGTATGAGATTTTGACTTAATGATAACCTTGGGGAAAAATACCGCGGTATACCATTACCACGGTATTAGCGCGGCGGCAGCGCACCTCTAAAATCTGGGTAAAAAAACAAACAGAAATTTCTTTTATTTTAACAGAATATTTGTTCAATATTTTTGTAAACTTTATACTGTAAAACTATTATTTTCTGAAAAATAAAACACTTCAAAATAAGTATTTTGGGATACAGTTCGGGTGGTTCACCTCCTATTTCGAACCTGGCTGCCATGACTGAATCAACGTGGAGCAGACGACAAATCTCACTGACTCCACAACTGACTCCGCGCGCAATGCCGCCATAAGTAGAATTCTGCACCAAGTGAAATTCGGAATCTCAATTACCTTAGGTTCGTTTTCGGGGGGGTGCATAGATTTTCGGCATAGCATTACAGTGGTCCCTCGCTATAACGGTTCACCTTTCGCGGCCTCGCTGTTTCGCGGATTTTTTTGTGCAATTTTGCATGCTTTTTTACAGCGTATGAACGCGCATTGTGTTCTGCGTCCTGATTGACAATGGTCTACAGTTCATTACAGTTCTCAAATATAATCGAAGGTGGCATGTCTGTTTATAAGAATCTTTTCGCCCAGAAGAAAAACAGCGCCAACAACTACCCATAACTATGTTCTTCACCCGAAAAATGACACCTGCTCCAAGGCCTTCAGTGGAAAAAGACGCTACAGCGGAGCGGCGCCAGGACGAAGAGGCACGGTCAAAGGAACTGTGAAATACGCGCGAGTCACTATTAATAATTTCTTATGTGTCCATCCTCGTAGGTTGATCATTAAAATTAAATTTGTTTCTAAAAGCTATCATATTTATGTATATGGAAAACGTTTATATTTTTATTTCTCAAATAAATGTTTGGGCCTGAAAACAGCTTTGATCTTTGGTTTCATTCTATAATACTGTACTTATTTTTAAAATCTAGGAAGGTTTGAACTTTGAGAGTGTTTAAACAAGAGAGAAATGTGAGAAAATGTTAATGCCTGTCTGAGAAAAGTGTATAAAGTGTGTGGTGAGGGGTTTTACAGCCTTAAAACATATATAATAATTGTAAAAAATAAAGCTGACTACTTCAGTAGGTAGAGGCGGATTTCGCCTATTGCGGGTTATTTTTAGAACGTAACCCCCGCGATAAACGAGGGACCACTGTATTTTTTTTTTGCTTCTTTTAATAAAAAATACCGTAGAGCATATACCGTGGAAACTAAATGTTTGTAGTTAGTTATACCGTGGCCTGTTATACCGCGGTATACCATTATTACGGTAACCGTCCCATGCCTACTTAAGGTGGAGGTTCCCGTTTGCTTCCTGTTGAGGCATCTGTAACAGGAAGTGGAGCGGGCCCTGGGGTGCGTTTGGCAGCGCCTGCACTCCCAGTCACACTCGTATCGGACCAGTGGATACGGACCAGTGGATACGGTATGTTTAGCCTGCTATGCTATCCGCCGCACCAATGTTTGTGTATTTTAAATATAATATATTTTGTGTGTTTTGAAATATTAAAATATGAAATAGTCAAAGAGAGCCCACTGGATCACTGCTTTTGGGGTACAGGGTAAATTGGAGAGCCCTGGTTTTAGGGTCACACTACTTTTAAATATGAAAATGTCACAGTTGATTTTAACAATTTCCACCTCATTAGTTCCTTATGCATCTTTCTTACTGTTTGAGGGTTTTTACATTTTTAACGTTAACATATTTGTATCAAGAAACCCATTATTATACGGGTGCAGTACAGCTGGGTGGCACTAGCTGTTTGAGGGCATAATAATAATAATGATTCACATACACTTCACACGTTAACATATTTGTATCATTCAGTTCATTGAATAACAAAACTTTATTGGTGCAATGCAAAGGCCAAGCGGGACGTACAGAGGACAGACACACTGCGTGTGTGTTTAAACATTCAGTAACACCTTCACCACTTCTCTTTGGTCTCTGAAAGCGAACAGACAGACAGAACCATGTACTGAGGACAGGTGAGCAGCTGCAGGTGTGTGTCCCTCAGGTGACAGACTTACACCTGCAGACAGGTGACCCTCACAGGCATTCATCTGCTTCACCGCCACTTTTTACTATCCAATTCCCTCTCTTTTTCGTGCCAATTATACTATATTTCATTATAGACTAAGAACAACACGTAACTTGCCACAAGTAAAATACAATAGCAATGTTGTGAGAGAAAGACTGAGGGACTTGTCAGTCCGTGGTGCCAAATCTCTGACGTGAATCCAGTTCAGGGGGAAAGGCCACATCTGGTTTCTGAAGATTTAACTGGTTACCATGACAACTAGACTGAACGGTCTCCCTGGGAGCCAATCAAAGATCTTCAAATGTGATCCCGGTCACCTGCAGGCCAATACAAAGACCCCATCAACTGAGCTCCTTCTGTTATTGGCTTACAGGTGGCTGGGATCACATGTGGAGATCTTTCTATTGGCTTACAGGTGGCTGGGATCACATTTGAAGATCTTACAGGGGTGGGATCACATTTGGAGATCTCTCTGTTGGGTATTAGATTACAGGCATTTGGCAAACGCTCTTATCCAGAGCGACGTACAACAAAGTGTTAACCGTAGTCAAGAACAGTTTAGCTGAAAGCCACCCTAGTGGGAAGTACAGTTCCTAGGTGCTAGGAGCAACCACATAGTTAGACTAGGACCCTGTAGGTAAATCTGTAGCCACAATTCAAAGGCAGCAATAAAGCAATCAGTGTGGAAGATAATGCCTAAACCTAAAACAATACATAAACAAGTAGACTTGTGTAATACTAAGCAGCTACGTCCTTAAGTTAACAAAAACCGGACTACAGGGAGAGGTGCACCCTGAAGAGGTGAGTCTTCAGTCGTCGCATCGTGGAGACAGAACCGACAGGAGACGTGACCGGGAAGCGCAGGTGCGGAGGGGGGGAGGTGCCAGGCGTGCTGAGGTAGCAGAACGGAGAGGTAAACACCCGGGTGGGATCATGTTTCAGATCCGACAGGAGACGTGACCGGGAGCTGTTAGGAGAAACGGAATCAATAGATCAACTGAAAGCTCATTGTCCTGAGAATGAACACGCGCACACACACAAACACACACACACAGAAAGTAAGATCATTTACCTTCATTTTGCAGATCACTTGTCTCATCTACAATCAGAAACACGGGGGAGGGGGTTACTTGTGCATGCAGTGGACACAGATGCATCTGCACAGATCTGAGCTTGTGACACTCATTCATGAGGATTAGCCTATAGCTGTCCTCGCTAACAACTTATTTTATACACATCTATATACATGTCATTTAGCAGACGCTATGCAACGCGTCTCTCTCTCTCTCTCTCTCACCTGATTTCTTCTTTTCCATCTTTTTCCCTACAATCAGAAATCCAGGAGTTAGCTCTGCATGCACATTACATACCTTCATGTTACTGTCACATTCTACACACACACACACACACACACACACACTGTTTAATGCAGATATAAAGAAGATATTGTGTATTTAATACAGTAAAGGCCTCAGTATACTTCAAACAAAATTGAATTTGGCGTGTTTGCACAGGCAAGATTGTCTAACTTTTCACACAGCCCCTCCCAATGCACCACTGTCTGTGATTGGCCGCTTGTTTCCTATTGTCATCTTGTTATCCAGCACTTCCTCTACTTACGTTGTTCACTCTAGCTAGCTATATTTTTTGCCAGCTGGCAACATAGGCTAGCTGCTAATCAAATTAACCAGCTTACTAATTATTCATACGGATAGTCAGATACCATTTACTCGAAGTTATCATCAAAATAAAATTAACCCTGCTTAGTAGACCATTGCTGATGCACAGTTGTCTAAATGTAATATAGGCCAGACTAACCCATGGTCTACTACATAAAAAAATAAAATTCACAGTCACTTGATGCTGTATACAATGTACAATGAGAAATGACATTTTGCAGTTTCTGGAGCACACTTTCTTATGTCTGTTACAGGATCCTATCATAAGCTATGATGGTTTAAAGATAGGGGTTATTTTATACATCAAGCATGACTGCACATTTGGCCCTTGCCGATGTTTGCTTCATTGGTATTTATATTGCCGGTTCCGTAGTCCATCGACTAACAAGCTCCCCCATCTGGCGTGGAGTGTCATTAAACAAACAGACCTCTAGTCACAGCGAGTATACTGACATTAATCACACACACCTCTAGTCACAGCGAGTATACTGACATTAAACACAGACCTCTAGTCACAGCGAGTATACTATTAAACACACACACCTCTAGTCACAGCGAGTATACTGACATTAAACACACACACCTCTAGTCACAGCGAGTATACTGACATTAATCAAACAGACCTCTAGTCACAGGGAGTATACTGACATTAAACACACAGACCTCTAGTCACAGGGAGTATACTGTCATTAAACACACACACCTCTAGTCACAGGGAGTATACTGACATTAAACACACACACTCTAGTCACAGGGAGTATACTGACATTAAACACACAGACCTCTAGTCACAGCGAGTATACTGACATTAATCACACACACACCTCTAGTACTGACATTAAACACACACACCTCTAGTCACAGGGAGTATACTGTCATTAATCACACACACCTCTAGTCACAGCGAGTATACTGACATTAAACACACACACCTCTAGTCACAGGGAGTATACTGACATTAAACACACAGACCTCTAGTCACAGGGAGTATACTGACATTAATCACACACACCTCTAGTCACAGGGAGTATACTGACATTTGGTCGCAGCAGCGTATTGGGCAGCAGTGCGACAGCCTGTGTGAACACGGCAAATTCGGTTTCATTTGAAGTGTACGGAGGCCTTAAAGGAGGGATTGTGTGTTTAATGCAGACTCTGTTCACAGCAGATTCTTCAGTATTTACCGTCGCCATTTTTCTTTATGAATCTGTAGCCCAGGTAGCCCAGGTAGGCCAGGACGGCACAGCCAATCAGGACACAGTTAACAATTGAAAAGATTGTCAAAGGATGAGCACCTGAGAAAGAGGGAGAGAAAGAGGTGAATTGAAAGATGCGCCCCCACGCTTCTCTGCAGGCGTAGGGGCCGTTTCAGCACAGGAATCCTTCCTCACACCTGCTTCTAGTCAGAGTTCCAACGCAACTCCCATGGGAAATGGGTTACGGCCAAATTGGGGTCTTTAGCCGTGCACACCAGCGTTGGGGGGGGGGGGTTCATCATCGGAAGAAGCACACATGCTGAAAAGGCCCTATACCTCTGGTGAAATATGGGGGTGGATCTTTGATGTTATGGGGTTGTTTTGCATCTACTGGTCCTGGGGCTCTTGTTAAGGTCAATGGAATCAGGAAGTCCAGCACCAAGACATTTTGGCCAAAAACCTGGTTCCCCTCTGCCAGGGATCACAGGTATCTGTGTGTGTCAGACTGCAGTGTGTGTGTGTGTGTGTGTGTGTATCAGAGACTGCAGTGTGTGTGTGTGTCAGACTGCAGTGTGTGTATCTGTGTGTGTATCAGACTGCAGTGTGTATGTGTGTGTATCAGACTGCAGTGTGTGTGTGTGTGTGTGTGTGTATCAGAGACTGCAGTGTGTATCTGTGTGTGTCAGACTGCAGTGTGTGTGTGTGTGTATCAGAGACTGCAGTGTGTGTGTATCTGTGTGTGTCAGACTGCAGTGTGTGTGTGTGTGTCAGACTGCAGTGTGTATCTGTGTGTGTATCAGACTGCAGTGTGTGTGTGTGTGTGTCAGACTGCAGTGTGTATCTGTGTGTGTCAGACCGCAGTGTGTATCTGTGTGTGTCAGACTGCAGTGTGTATCTGTGTGTGTGTGTGTATCAGACTGCAGTGTGTGTGTGTGTGTGTGTCAGACTGCAGTGTGTATCTGTGTGTGTCAGACTGCAGTGTGTGTGTGTGTGTGTGTGTCAGACTGCAGTGTGTGTGTGTGTGTGTATCAGAGACTGCAGTGTGTGTGTGTGTGTGTGTGTCAGACTGCAGTGTGTATCTGTGTGTGTATCAGAGACTGCAGTGTGTGTGTGTGTGTATCAGACTGCAGTGTGTGTGTGTGTGTATCAGACTGCAGTGTGTGTGTGTGTGTGTGTCAGACTGCAGTGTGTGTGTGTGTGTGTGTGTGTGTGTGTCAGACTCCAGTGTGTGTGTGTGTGTATCAGACTGCAGTGTGTGTGTGTGTGTATCAGACTGCAGTGTGTGTCTGTGTGTATCAGACTGCAGTGTGTGTGTGTGTCAGACTGCAGTGTGTGTGTGTGTATCAGACTGCAGTGTGTGTGTGTGTGTGTGTATCAGACTGCAGTGTGTATCTGTGTGTGTATCAGACTGCAGTGTGTGTCTGTGTGTATCAGACTGCAGTGTGTATCTGTGTGTGTCAGACTCCAGTGTGTGTGTGTGTGTATCAGACTGCAGTGTGTGTGTGTGTATCAGACTGCAGTGTGTGTGTGTATCAGACTGCAGTGTGTGTGTGTGTGTATCAGACTGCAGTGTGTGTGTGTGTATCAGACTGCAGTGTGTGTGTGTGTCAGACTGCAGTGTGTGTGTGTGTGTGTGTGTGTGTATCAGACTGCAGTGTGTGTGTGTGTGTGTATCAGAGACTGCAGTGTGTGTGTGTGTGTCAGACTGCAGTGTGTATCTGTGTGTGTCAGGCTGCAGTGTGTGTGTGTGTGTGTCAGACTGCAGTGTGTGTGTGTGTGTGTATCAGACTGCAGTGTGTATCTGTGTGTATCAGAGACTGCAGTGTGTATCTGTGTGTGTCAGACTGCAGTGTGTGTGTGTGTCAGACTGCAGTGTGTGTGTGTGTGTGTGTCAGACTGCAGTGTGTGTGTGTGTGTGTGTATCAGACTGCAGTGTGTGTGTATCTGTGTGTGTCAGACTGCAGTGTGTGTGTGTGTATCAGACTGCAGTGTGTATCTGTGTGTGTCAGACTGCAGTGTGTATCTGTGTGTGTGTGTCAGAGGCTGCAGTGTGTGTGTGTGTGTGTGTGTGTATCAGACTGCAGTGTGTGTGTGTGTCAGACTGCAGTGTGTGTGTGTGTATCAGACTGCAGTGTGTGTGTGTGTGTGTGTCAGACTGCAGTGTGTATCTGTGAGCAGAGAGAGGGATTACAGGAGGTCTTACCTGAGGTCATAGGTGAGGGGGGAGCGGTTGGCTCTACAGGGGCTGGTTCAGGATCACATGGAAAGGAAACACAAGACATTCGTAATCAGTGTGTATCTGTGTGTACTAGAGACTGCAGTGTGTGTGTGTGTGTGTGTCAGACTGCAGTGTGTGTCTGTGTGTATCAGACTGCAGTGTGTGTCTGTGTGTATCAGACTGCAGTGTGTGTGTGTGTGTATCAGACTGCAGTGTGTGTGTGTGTGTGTGTCAGACTGCAGTGTGTATCTGTGTGTGTCAGACTCCAGTGTGTGTGTGTGTGTATCAGACTGCAGTGTGTGTGTGTGTATCAGACTGCAGTGTGTGTGTGTGTGTGTGTCAGACTGCAGTGTGTATCTGTGTGTGTCAGACTCCAGTGTGTGTGTGTGTGTGTGTGTCAGACTGCAGTGTGTATCTGTGTGTATCAGACTGCAGTGTGTGTGTGTGTGTGTATCAGACTGCAGTGTGTATCTGTGTGTGTGTCAGAGGCTGCAGTGTGTGTGTGTGTGTCAGAGGCTGCAGTGTGTGTGTGTGTGTGTGTGTGTCAGACTCCAGTGTGTATCTGTGTGTGTCAGACTGCAGTGTGTGTGTGTGTGTGTATCAGAGGCTGCAGTGTGTGTGTGTGTGTGTGTGTGTGTCAGACCGCAGTGTGTATCTGTGAGCAGAGAGAGGGATTACAGGAGGTCTTACCTGAGGTCATAGGTGAGGGGGGAGTGGTTGGCTCTACAGGGGCTGGTTCAGGATCACATGGAAAGGAAACACAAGACATTCGTAATCAGTGTGTATCTGTGTGTGTATCAGAGACTGCAGTGTGTGTGTGTGTGTGTCAGACTGCAGTGTGTGTCTGTGTGTATCAGACTGCAGTGTGTGTCTGTGTGTATCAGACTGCAGTGTGTGTGTGTGTGTATCAGACTGCAGTGTGTGTGTGTGTGTGTGTCAGACTGCAGTGTGTATCTGTGTGTGTCAGACTCCAGTGTGTGTGTGTGTGTATCAGACTGCAGTGTGTGTGTGTGTATCAGACTGCAGTGTGTGTGTGTGTATCAGACTGCAGTGTGTGTGTGTGTGTGTGTCAGACTGCAGTGCGTATCTGTGTGTGTCAGACTCCAGTGTGTGTGTGTGTGTGTGTGTGTGTGTGTGTGTATCAGACTGCAGTGTGTGTGTGTGTGTGTGTGTGTATCAGACTGCAGTGTGTGTGTGTGTGTGTCAGACTGCAGTGTGTGTGTGTGTGTGTCAGACTGCAGTGTGTGTGTGTGTGTGTCAGACTGCAGTGTGTGTGTGTGTCAGACTGCAGTGTGTATCTGTGTGTGTCAGACTGCAGTGTGTGTGTGTATCAGAGGCTGCAGTGTGTGTGTGTGTGTGTATCAGAGACTGCAGTGTGTGTGTGTGTATCAGACTGCAGTGTGTATCTGTGTGTGTCAGACTGCAGTGTGTATCTGTGAGCAGAGAGGGGGATTATGGGATATATTCTTTACACCTTGAGTTACACATTTTTTGTAGTTACCCTGACTGACATAAATATTACAGATTTTATAACTTATAAAGCACAGAATAATTTAATGTCTCCCATATCACACACACACAGCAGCATGAATAACACACACACACACACACACACACACACACACACACACACACACACACACTTACCGCCCACATTCAGCTGGTACTGGTACTGTTTACTGCGCCCATCATTATGCACAAGTTCATACATCCCAGAATCCTCCTTCTTCAGCCCAGAAATGGAGAAGAGTCCAGTGGCGCTGTTCCAATGCACTCTGCCCTCTGTGAAGTCTCTAAGCTGACCGTCTGTGACATCTCCGATGGTTTGTGGGCCATCACCTTGGTGAGTCAATGACCCAGATTTCTTTACTGCATCTGGGAAAGCCACACTCTGCCCCACTACGCCATTCAGCACCACGTACTGGGCAGAGGACACTCCCAGTCCTGGAGACACACAGAAGGACCATCGTCAGAGACAAACACCAGATAATATATACCACATTTTATACCACACACACACACACGCACACACACAAGCCCCCCAGGGTAGCCCAGACACTTCTAATGCAGCTATTGAGGGAGATTCTGAACCCGGTTAAAAGTGAGCTACAGTCGCGAGACCGGAAACACAGGGCTAAGCCCAAAGTACAAGTATTTAGCAACAAACTACGCTAACAGGGGTAAGATCGCCACATTACTGATAACTAACTCGTTTTATGACAACGAGGGAGAGGTGGAAAAGGTGCCTTCATACGTCCCGATCAGTACAAGCAGAGCTATTGAGATAATACTCGTCATCTTTGGAGAAATGCGCAGGAAGTGTTACTGGGTGCAGTGTCACCCAGTCAGCCTGCTGCTTTCCGCTGTGAACCACGTGGGGTTTCAGAGCACCCAAGTAACCAATGAAAGAACGAAGCGGAAAGATGAAGTGAGGGAGGAGCCGCACCGCCCTTACAAATGAGCCTGACCGTTGAGCAAGACGCTTCCATTTTACATTTTAAGCATTTAGCAGACGCTGTTGTCCAGAGCGACTTACAAGATGTGCATTAATACAAGGTAAGAACAATCATAGTTAGTGCACAAGATCATTGCAGAAAGAACACTGGGAAAGAAAAGGTTAGTGTGTTTTTTTAATTTAAATTTAATTTTTTTATAGTGTAGAACAAGTAAACAGTGGTGAAGACAATTTAGCTAGATGGACAGAGTTAAGTGGTAGTGGAGTCTGAAGAGGTGGGTTTTGAGTCTCTTGCGGAAGATTGGAAGTGATTCCTGCGCGCTTGTCCGAAGATGAGGGGTATTCTCTCAATAGTTCTGCTTCTAATAATCGGTACGTATAAAGGCCCTTTTTTCCACCTCTTCCTCTTCCTCAAACTCAGAAGGCTTTTTGCAATTACGGCCATTTACTTGCGCTGGAAACAGCTCGCAATTTCTCTCCGGTGCGTTTTCCAAACGTACCCATGCGATAAAAAAAATAGCCTTTTAACCTACACAAACATTAAATAAGATGTATGTAGGCCATATAAGTTTAGCTAGCTATAAATATTTATGCTTTTAGGATTAAATAAAGTATGGGTACTGCAGACCGCTGTTATCAGTTTCTCCTCCATGTTGAATTGTCGGAACTAGGAACAAAATGTCGGTTTTGTGTTGGTTTCCACGTGGAAGGTAAAAAGAGCAAGACATGGCTCTTACCGGGCAACGTTGCCCGAAAGTTCAGAAATTTGAACTTTTCTGGGACACCGAAACACCGACAAATCGGGAAATGGGACATGTTGCCCACAGTCGCCGGAAGTCGCTCACTCTCATAGAGAATCAATGCATTTCCGATAACTCGTTGCCGAATTGCCCGCTGTTAGAACGTAGGGTAAGGGTGAAGCGGACATGTTGTTGCGACAAATAAAAAATAAAACCGAGGCAACCAGCGCTCATAGTGCGGTAGCGGCTAGGTGGCTAACAATGCAGGAAAACTTAACGCTACAAAAACGTCCAAATAACACAGCACAATGAAATAAGCTAGCGCTACACAAGCGACTGTTAGCTGGCTAAACACATTACAAAATAACACAAGCAAACCGCGTATTTGCACGGAAAACTAGCCGCTAACTAACTACACACAGATACTTACAAGCATTTAGCAACAAGCTACGCTAACAGGGGCAAGATCGCCACATTACTGATAACTAGCTCGTTTATGACAACGAGGAAGAGGTGGAAAATGTGCCTTTATACGTCCCGATCATTAGAAGCAGAACTATTGAGATAATACTCCTCATCTTGGGACAAGCGAGCAAGCGGTGTTGTCCAACCCGTTTGTTATTGTGCTCTGGTGGTACATTAGTATGGCGACGAGTTGCTCAGTTTTTCAATATTTCAGCTGGGTAATTTGTGACAGATTTCCAAACCGGGCTGAGATGCTACTGGGGGCAGAATGTCACCCAGCCAATCAGTCTGCTGCTTTCCGCTGTGAACCACGTGGGGTTTTACAGCCCAAGTAACCAATGAAAGAACGACGAAGTGGAAAGACGACGAAGTGGAAAGAAGTGAGGGAGGAGCCGCACCGCCCTTACAAATGATCCGTTGAGCACAATAACAGACGCAGTTGGACAACACTTCCTGCTCGCTTGTCCCAAAAAGAGGATTATTATCTCAATAGTTCTGCTTCTAATGGTCGGTACGTATAAAGGCACCTTTACCACCTCTTCCTCGTTGTCATAAACGAGTTAGTTATCAGAATTTTCAGAAAATGACTAGAAAACTCTTTTGCTACGGTGAAGCCCGGCTGTAACAACAGAATCGAAAGTAACGAGGGTAGTGTAGCTATTAAAACTGCTTACACTGCACATGTCGGGCGAGTGAAGGGCATACATATTTTTAGCCTTCACGAATGCTTTTACACGATTCGATCAAAGGAAAATGATATATTGCGTGTATGCGTTTAAAACGTTTCTGTGCGTAAAGCTGCGTGCGCGCCCCGCTTCACGTTGACGCAACGCTTCCCGTTTTGTGAGTGCGCGTGCGCGTGTTAGCTGGAAGCGGCCATATTGTTGCCGCAAATCGTAATAAAACCAGCGCTCATAGTGTGCTAGCGGCTAGGTGGCTAACAATGCAGAAAAACAATAACGGTACAAAAACGTAAGAGTCCAAATGACACAGCACAATGAAATAAGCTAGCGCTACACAAGGGACTGTTAGCTGGCTAAACACATTACAAAATAACACAAGCATAACTAACTATCTAACGCTAGCTAGCTGGCTAACTGCACACATATTTACAAGCACTTTACAAGTATTTATCAACAAGCTACGCTAACAGGGGCAAGATCGCCACATTACTGATAACTAACTCGTTTATGACAACGAGGAAGAGGTGGAAAAAGTGAATTTATACGTACCGATCATTAGAAGCAGAACTATTGAGATAATACTCCTCATCTTGGGACAAGCGAGCAAGCGGTGTTGTCCAACCCCGTCTGTTATTGTGCTCTGGTGGTACATTAGTATGGCGATGAGTTGCTCAGTTTTTGAATATTTCAGCTGGGTAATTTGTGACCGATTTCCAAAGCGAACTGAGACGCTACAACCCAAGATCCGCAGCGCAGCGAGTCTTCGGTTTTAAGTCTGCAGCAGGTAGACTCTTCTCGTTCCTGTCAAAAGCAAAGGAGTCGGGTGGTAAGCAAGTTCCGGTAGTTAAACATATTATCCAATCAAAGGCATCCTTTCGACGTAGGACCGGAGACGAGGGCGTGGCTGCACGACACTGAGCATGATGTGTTTATACATAATATCTGATGATAGTAGAAAGAAGAAGGAAGACACCTCCAAAGCAGTAGGCGTATCAAAACCGTCATGTCAGGAAGTGACTTAACTCTAACTTATTATTATTTTATTTTGTATATAAATGTATATTGGCGCCGTTGCGTTTAACATATGTTGCCTTATTGTATTGTATTGTCTATGTGTATACTGGAGCTTTGTGTGTGACACAGAATTTCCCCAATGGAGATAAATAAAGTTGATCTTATCTTATTAAGTGCTAGTGCATTTATCGCCGGTTATGGACGAGACCAGCATGTCGGTGAGTAAAGCCCGAACACAGAAGTTTTGATGTTTGTGTAAACTGTTGCCTATATAATTGGAAAGTAGTGTGATCGTCAAGAAATTATGCAGTATGTGTTTTATCGCCCATTGTAGCAATGTCAAAACTGTCTTAAAAGGATTCCCAGGTTGTTCCCACATAGGCCTTGGGATAGGTAAGAGGGAGGCCTCTATACATTTTCATACGTAGGTGGATTCTGTGTATAGACACATTAGGAAAGGGGTGGTTGCCATCTGTGTACTTTTGTTTACAGGTAGCTAGTATAGATTAAATAGGTAGACTTTTGTTTTGTATAAAAGTTTAGATAGTTAGCCTATCCTAGTTTTTGTTTGTAGCTAGCCCTGTTTTGTTTTATTTAGTTCATTTCTTTGGCAACATCCGTGTCCCTTGGCCTTGTGTCTTTGTGTTTGTATTGACTTTTGTATATATGTAAATAGCCTCACTACTGTTACTTATATATATATATATATGTATATAAACACCGACTGCACCTTCCCTCTTGCCTTGGCTTTATTATTTACACCCATTTCATTCATCACCCGATCCTTATTTAATTTATGTTACGAACTCCCCACTACCCATAAACACCTCGGGGTCGTAACACAATGTTGTTTGAATAGCTTTTAGTTAATAATTGTGTTAATGTCAACTCCGTTATTCCTCCTTAATCCTGGCTACTGCAATTAGCCTTCTAATTGTCATTTAACTTATGGATAATGGTGCAAAAATAAAACTTCTGATAGGTGTACTCTTTAGTCACTTGCCTGTACACCAGGGCGATAAATGTACAATTCTACCATTTGTTTGGCTAAATAAATATGCAATTCTACTGTTTGTGGGCTAACATGCTGGCCTTGTCTTAATGCATAGGCCACACTACGACTTACAAGAGGCTATAGTCCCTCAGCCGCATGAAGGAATTGTCACTTGCAACATTAAAAGTAAATTAAGTAATTAATTGCAGTCAGAAACTAATTGAAGTCAGATAATTAGTGGTGGGACTCGATTATAAAAATTAATCTAATTAATTAGAGGCTTTGTAATTAATTATTTGAAATTAATCGCATTTTAATCGCATATCAATATTTGACACGAGAAGCAACATTTTTCAATTCAAATGGATTTTGGTATACGAGTGAATCAATGAATAGACATATACATAAGTTTACGCAGCAAAATCTTGTTTATTTTAGCTACTACACAGACCAGTGCAATTTTTAACAAAGTGCAGCAATTTTAGGAATATGATAGTGCAAAGGACCTTTTGTAAACAAGCACTTTCAAGGTAAAAGTAAAACACAGTACTTTCAAGTACATTCCAGAACAGTGGAAACCCTGACCATTGGACATTTTTAAAGAAAAACAAAGTCTTGATTGACCTCAATTTCTTATTTTTTTCCAAAATCCTGTATGAACAAACCAGACTAAGAAAAAAACTCTGTTGCATCAGAGGCCATAACAATTACTTTGTTGATTTACCAACATTTTAGTTAGTCCATAATAAAAAAATATATAATATCGACGCTTTCAGTCCAACCCTCCCTCAAATATCCTTGGCCAAAATAATAAACAGACCAACAGTTTAACATAAAGTGCCATTTCTACCATCTAAAATGAAAAAAAAAAAAATCCTGTAATTGACCTCAATTCCTCTTATTCTTCCAATATCCTGAGCAAAAATCTCTGTTGCAACATACAGTAGGCCATAACAGTTTGATCAACATTTTAGTGTGACTTCACAGTAACAACAAACACATTGGTCTCAGGATACCTCTAAGCCTACTTCTTCTGCTTCTTCTCTTTCAGCCAGTTGCTGAGACAAACTAGCCTGTTTACATTTTCAGAGCTCAAGGCTGCCCTTTTCTTCTGAACTATGTTACCTGCAAGTGAGGAAAGTCTCTCACAAGGGACAGAAGTGGCAGGGCTGGCCAGATACTTGCGGGCCAGGGCAGACAGCTGTGGGGTCCCTGCATGAGTTGACCACCACTGCAGTGGGCAGTCTGTCTCGCTGATGGTGGGCTCTGCTCTGTAGAGGCTCAGAGCACTGTTAGGCCCTCTTCATCCTCTGAATCAGAGTCTGAAGCAAACAGCAGGAGGCTCCTCTTCTTTGCTGGCTCCTCTGTGGGTTCTGGAGTGGCTCTGTCGGGTTCTTCTCGCAGTAGTGCCTCAACGCTGGTCCACACCCCTGATGTG
This sequence comes from Aldrovandia affinis, assembly GCA_029706075.1. NCBI lineage: Eukaryota > Metazoa > Chordata > Actinopteri > Notacanthiformes > Halosauridae > Aldrovandia > Aldrovandia affinis. The sequence goes on from JAINUG010000691.1 coordinate 47,188, forward strand.
GAATTTCCTTTAAAAAGAGTTAAAGTTGTTCCTTCGTACCTTTGTTAGTAGAAAAATTAATGCAGGCTGAAGTCTTTGTTTCCGTGTTTCAAAATGTATATTTTTAATAGAGTCGAGAACGTACTGGGTTTGTCCCTTCAAGTACAGATTGACAAATAACCAAAGATGTAAACAGAATGCTGATGCTTTATACTTTGTAATGGATTTCCCACACCCCTCCTTCTGATGCCAATCACATCCTCAAACAAGATGAGGCCTCAATGACAGGAGATCACACCTGGGGAAGGAGAGGGGAACTGGAGTGGGGGGGAGGACACCAAATGGCACCATTGTCTTTAGACACATCAGGGGTAAGACACAAAAAGGGGGGTTAGATTGAGTGCAAACTCACATGAGACAGGAGATTACACCTGGGGGAGGGGAGGGGAGCTAAACTGGGGCCAAGGACTGGGGCACCCAAATGGCACCATTGTCTTAGACACATCAAGGGGGAAGACACACAAAAAGGGGTTAGATGTGCAAACTCTCATATGTATTCCAACATTCCCCACTTTTTTGTTGTAAAGCAAAACAAATTATAATGAAAAAATGTATATATATACATATATATGTTTAAGAAAACAAAACCATATCAAGCAAACAAACACAAAATTAATAAAAGGTCAACTTAAGTTGAAAAGAAATACAAATGAAAATAATTCAAAGGTTATTTCTGAGCCATCCCACAGTTTCATGTCTATCAATTACTTTCTCCAACAGTTTTTTTTGTTTATGCCACCAGCAACACTGTACTAGATTCCCAAGAATGAGAGCCACCAATATACACCCAATTGCCAGGAATATCCAGTCCCAAAATGTGTTGCTTCCACCAGACCATCCATATCGCTTCAGGACTTTAGCCTCTGTCTGGGCCAGGCTCACCTCCATTTTAGCTTTGAGAAGCTTTGAATCGCTCTCCATGAGAGCTTTCTTCACCTGAGCATGGATTCCTGCAAACACATTTGATTCGGGAGACAGGTAGGTATCGTCCCACCAGGCTAGGATGTTGAACTCACTGGCTCCAGGGGTGGGTAAATGAATGTTCCCCATTTGAACAGTGTAGGCTGGCGCAAAACAGAAACCGGGGGGTGATTTGCACCTTATATTACCATATAGAAATTCTGTGAGGTAACTCAGAATACACCAGTGGTACTGACCCACCTGTACAACCCTTTCTACATCCTCTAATGGGTGGACTTCCATCTCGGTGGTCAGATTATTATTAATAGATATGATTGCATCACATTTACATACTACATGAGTGTTTGTTTCATAGCAGCACGTTTTATGTATCATTCCACTCCAATTCCCCTTCTGAACCTTCCACGTGGCCTTTTCCCATGTAATCACAATCTTATTATGCACTATCCCAATGGGCTGAGCTTTGACTGCAACTTGATAGATATTGTCAGGTGTAGCATACGGTACCATCATATAGAAACCAATATGTCCTGGGGCCTCTTTGCCATATTGTAACTGCTCCCAATATATCAGTTTCCTCTGGATTATGAAGTTGCAGCCTCCACCTCAACTCTTTTTCTGCTGCCCGAGGAACTGTACCTAATCTTATGTCCATAATTTCTTCCTTAATCATTCCCAGAACATCATTAGCATAGTGTCTGCAGCTCTGCTTTCCACTTAGATTATATAGTGCTTGTCCAATCCCTTCAGTTAATTCAGATATTGCTATCCCTTGTATTGTTATGCTTTGGCCGGCATATGTTTGTCCATCTCCTAACTTTTCTATACCTATTCCTGCTCTATTTGCCATTTCCACTTGAGATTTTGATAACTGATACAAGTTCCAGCTGTTTACAAATGAGTTACCTGCCCCAACCCATCCTGCAATATCATCTATTAATCCTCTTTTTTGTCTTTTAACTTCTTCAACTTGTTGAGCTATCCTCTTTTTGTAATCTTGAATGATATGATTAATCTGTTGTTTTAACCATTCCCTTTCCAGTTCAAACTTTTCACAATGCCGATCAAACATATCAATGACATTATTCAAATCATACATAGCATGTGTTAGTACCATATTGACATTATTTAAAACTATTTTCTGTTCTGGTCCAAAAATGATGCCTTCTCTAGGGATGGGGTACAGTTGGGGACATTCTTTTGGTCGTCCGATTCCACATGTAGTTACAGTTATGTTTTTAATAGATGTATACGTACAATTATGACTCCAGAGTGTAGCGTTATTCACCTCTGTGCCAGTCCAACTGTTTGATTCTTCCCATTCCTTTGGAGGTTGACATTGTCTATTCTCATATATACCTTCATATTGTTTTGACCATATCAATTTAGGTGCATCATTATTAGACCAGGTCTCTATTCGGTGTTGCCCACACAGTTCTCTCAACCACTTATCTTGTGGCACACCCCTCATGTTTGTAACTTGTACATGTCCTGCCCATGTGCCTCCCATGATGTCGTGCCTGTAATTAGTCATGGTTAGACTACAGTTGTTTGGTTCAAACCATAGCTTTCCAGGGTAATATGTTGATGCATGCCCTATAACCCATTTCCCCCTATTATCCTGCCCCTCAGCCCAACTAACTATTGTCCTATCATAATGTGTCCATTTACATGCATTTATTGTCAAGTTGAATTGTTTTATTCTTGGGCATTGCAGAGTCATTCTCCCACCCTCAATCATACGTGGTGCATATGATGATTCACTTGCTACTTCCCATGTGCTATCTGTTCCATATGCTTTACCATCTTTCCACCAGGTCTGAAGTCCAAGCGGGGAATCAAACTGCAACTGGGCGTATTGTCCTTGTTTGACACATTGTGTCTTGTTTATGAAGATGACAGGAACATCCCATTTAGTAGTGGTGCCCAACCAGAATCTGCTCAAAAATAACAGGAGCATCGTCCTCATCCTTATTTCTGTAGGAGAGAAAAAGACCAAGTGTGAGTGTATATTCTTATGCAGTTAGTCATGATTCACATTGATATTGGTATTAAGATCACCATGATACCAGAAATACTGTATTGGTCTACCTCGCTTTTGTATTGCTAATTTCACATTGGTTTCTCCCAGTTTGTCCATAATCTCATATGGACCTTCCCAGTTTGCTTCCCAGCCCCCCCCTTTTAAAAAGTTTTTAAGCATTACTTGATCCCCAATTTGAAAATCCACTCTGTGCGTGGGGGCATAGGCCCTTGCTGAGTAATGATGTGCTGTTCCCATCGTGTTAGCAGCATCTAGAAGCTTACTCTGGAGTGCCTGCTGCACTTGGGTAAGAAACTCATCATGTGAGGCCCTTGTGGTAATGGGAAGAGGAATACCTGAGGGATGTGAAATCTGCATGGGCCTGCCCGTCATAAGCTCGAAGGGCTGTAACCAGTAGTACGTACCCGTGTTGCCCTAATAGCCATTAGTACGCCCGGGAGTGCTGAAACCCAATTTGAAGCAGATTTTGTTAATTTGTCTGCTGCCTCCATTACAGCCTTTTTAAGCCCTTGTTTTATGGTGCGATTAAACCGTTCCACCATACCACTAGATTGTGGGCGATAGGGAATGTGGAAATGCCTTTCCACCCTAAGAAAGTGCAAAAGGTGCATCATTATTTCTGAAATAAATGGTGCCCCATTGTCACTTTCCAGTCGTTTTGGAAAATCCCCATCGCGAGAACACCTGTTCCCACAAGACCCGAGCTGTGGTAGCAGCATCACTCCTCCTGGTAGGGAATGCCTCTACCCAGCGAGTGAACATGTCCACTACCACTAGGAGGAACCGATATCCTCCTTTTGCTGTAGGTAGCGGACCTGTGTAATCAATTTGAAGGGTTTCCCATGGGCCATCATTCAAGTGGGAGGTACCCATGGGAACCTTGCGATGTGTAGGTGCAGGATTCATCTGAGCGCATACAAGACAGAGTGCCAGGTGATGAGCTACATCTGCTTTTATACTGGGCCACCAGTAGCAATTCTGCAATAAATCCAGTACTTTTGCTTGTGATGCATGACCTGCCGTTTGGTGCATGAATAATACTAGCTTCTTACGAAGCATAGATGGTGTTACCCAAACGAGCTGTGGGTTATTGTGGTACAAAATATCATCAAATATGATCAGATCTGGTGTGTGGTGTGTATGGTTCTGGAAGTTGTTGTTGCTGCCGAATGGCACTTATAACTTCTCCGATTTCTTTGTCTGTTGCCTGGCATTCTCGTAGATTGAGTGCAATAGGTTGTGACCGTTTAACAGGTTCAACAGTGCGAGTGGGAGGCAGGTAGTGCCATGGAATGCCTGAAACAGCAGCTGCTTTTGCAATCAGATCAACTTTGTTATTATTGTCCCCTTCAGTTGTGGAGCCATGTTTTTGATGGGCTTTAACCTTACAAATGGCCACCATACCCCTCTCTCTCTCATGTGCTAGATCCCAAATCTGTTGTAACTCATTGTGGTAAGTCAATGATTTTCCTTCAGCTGTACAGAAGCCTCTTTTCTGCCAAACAGGAAGGTATTCAGTGAGAGAGTTGCAAACAAAAGCACTGTCTGAGAAAATAGTAATTTGTCCCATGAATTCCTGTAATGCTGCAATGACTGCAATAACTTCTGCTTTTTGTGCTGAATCAGTAGGTTTACATTTGATCAACACCTCCTTTCCCAACTGGGGTGCCCAACATGCAGCTCCAGTATAGTACTGTCCCGTTTGGTAATAACGAGAGCCGTCTACAAACACAGCAGTGGAATCTGCTAGTGGTGTTGTAAGAATGGGCCCCTCTGTTACCTGCTGTTGTATTGCTGTACAATGGTGTGACTCCCCCTCATAGTCTAACATATTGGCCAACTGATAGCTTATGGAATGCTTAACCTGTATGTTTTTATGTTGCAGTTCTGTAACCCATCGCCCCCACCGCAGAGCTGATACTCCTTTCACTTGCCCTTTTATTAGCAATGCAACTGGAGTGTGTGGCGTGTGTAGAATGAGTGGATTGAAACCACAGATGTATTCAGTGTGTGTGACTATCCAGTGTACTCCCAGTATCTGCTTTGTGCACTGATCAAATGATCTTTCAACTGGTGTAAGTACCCGTGAGAAGTACCCAATCGGGATATGTTTGCTATGAACTTCTTGCATAAGCACCGCTTTGATGCTAGCAGCTGAGACAACTACCTCAATAATGAAGGGTTGTGTGTGATCTGGACTGCGTAAGGCGGGAGCCGAAGTAAGGGCATTTTTCAAACCTATAAAGGCAATTTGTGATGCAGTATCCCATTCTAACAAATCATTCTTTCCTGGGTTGTCTTTTAAATGTTTGTAGAGTGGAGCGGCTGGTCGCTGTAGCCTTCTATGAAGTCACGGCAAAACCCAACAATTCCCAGGAAAGAGCGCAGTGCTGTGACAGTGTATGGGCGTGGTAATGCTTGTACAAGTTGTACTTTAGCTGGATCAGGAATCCGTCCTCCGGTTTGTATTTTTACTCCTAGAAAACAAACAGACTGTTTCATTAGTATTGCCTTTTTTGGGTTAAGTTTTAACCCTGCTTCTTTTAGAGGGCGAGGACCTCGTCCAGCAGCTCATAATGTTCTTCCACGGTATCTGTTTGAAGCAAGATGTCATCAACATATTGAACAACATTGTGTGGTTGTGAGCAGCCCTGTAAAATGTTAGCCATACATTGGTGAAACAAAGTAGGTGAGTTGTGGAAACCTTGGGGTAAGCCTACCCATGTATATTGCGTGTCCCTAAAAGAGAAAGCAAATTTGTATTGACTATCCTCATGTACTGGAATGCTCCAAAAGCCATTCGATACATCGAGGGTAGAATAGACCTTTGCGGAGCCTCGCAATTGGGACATCATGTCAGGGTTGCTTGCTACCAATGGTGTAGCACAGGGCGTATGCTTATTCAATTGCCTGTAATCAATAGTTAGCCTCCACGAGCCATCTGGTTTCTTAACTGGCCACATGGGGGCGTTGCATGTTGAAATGCATTCTCTTATCACACCTTGCTGCAAAATAGATTTTATTGTTACTTGCACAGCTGTCTCTGCCTCCTTGGGATAGGGGTACTGTTTCTGTGGGGGCGGGTCCATCCCTCTGACAGCAACCTGCATGTTAAAGACTCGCCCACAGTCATGCTTATGTGTAGCCCACACCCTTTGTGTTTGTCAATGATATCAGCAAGTGCTGAGTCTGGCGTTTGCAGTAACTGGACTACATCATAACTGATAGGGTTTTTAACTGTATGAACAGAATGCGTATCAGCGATGACCATAGGTACCTTGGATCCCTGTGGATCTATTGGACCTTGCCAAAGAACATTGTTAGCTAAATCAATAACTAAGTGTGCTTTTGCTATTGCATCTGAACCCAGAATACTCCCTTCGTGTGTTTTTACCATACACAATGGTACATCAAAAGATATCTCGCCTATCTGTAATGTCTGTGGAGTTGAAATTTTAGCTGGTAAGGCATTACCTCCTACTCCCATTAATTGAACAGTTTTACCACTCTGGGGAAATTAGTTCGGTGAGTTAATGTGCAAGCTGCTCCTGTGTCAATCAAAAATGTGTCTTGATAGCCTCCAACCAAAACCTTAACACAGGGGCGGCCTTCCTGATCTATTTGCAAATCACTCACCGCTGAAACAGAGGCTTGACACCTTCATTGTGAGGTTGGACTGTGAAAGGAATTGCTAGAGCCTTTGTGGGTGCTCTGGTCACCATGTGAGATAGCCTTAAGCATAGACATTAACTCTGTATATGTAGGTACATTCTGAGTGCTTTCAGTCTGTGCTTGTACTGTCTGTAGTGCAACTGACTGTTTTGGTCCTTTTCCTTCCATCCCCCCTCCTTTCGACCAACATCGTCGCTGGAGTGTCCAACACGCTTGCAATTGGCACACACACGGGGGTTCCTACACTCACTCTGAATGTGTCCTGGCTTTCCACAATTAAAACACTCAAATGCAACCTGTCCCTCGTTAGATGCTAACAGAGCAATCCTTTTCTTAGAGCTCTGCTTGGGGGAAGAATTTAGTTCAGACTCATTCCATGCTGTTAAACATTCCTGAATCTCTCTCCCTATGTGTTGTCTGATGGGCTGTGCGCTCAATTCCCTATTCAATTGTAGCAGTAAATGTTGGCAGGTTGGAGAGACGCGATCTTTGTATTTACTAACGACCAAACTCCAGAACATAGGATCGTCACCTGTCAATAGTACCCTGGTCCCTCCACCTCTGTTTCTATTATACACTCCTATAAACGTTCTGAGGAAATCGGTAGGGTGCTGCCCTTCATTAGGCATGGATTCAAGAATCTTATTCATATCTGCCATAACGCGGTACCCTACCGCCTCACTCATTAGCCTTAACCTGGTGTCATGGTTGGGGAAAACAACGGGATTTCCATGGCCCTGCACGAATTCTAAAGGAATTGTTACTGATGTAGGAAGCACAGACTGTAATAGTTTACAACAATCCCTGTCCGTTAATGAGTGCATTCTCTGTAGCGCCTCCACCTTATCAACAACTGCAGTCGGGTCCTCAACCCCGTCCCATTTCGGTAGCTGCTGTTGTAGTGTGGCCAGTTCTGACAGAGTGAAGTCGCGTTCAGCCTGCTGATCCTCATATGCATACGTGATGGCCCCATTAACAGGATTATGTGTTCCGCTTGTGCGAACCCTGCGTGTAACTACCGGTGCTATTTTGGCATGTTTATCTGTCTGCGATCTACTACTTCTAGACGCCCTTCGGACATTAGATCGAAGTGAATCGGCTACAGATTTAGTACATTCCGCCCTAGTAGCATGCAATTCTTGCTCCTCATCTGAACTTCCGTTACCACTCCCATCCTCAACACCACCTAACCAAGGAGCCGCAGAATTTGCTTGTCTGACTTCCCATTCATTATCATTTGAACTGTATTCTGACTCGCTCTGGTCCTTTAACTGTCCTAAACCTGGCTGCTCTGCGCCGTTTCATTTCTGTATTTTTAATTTTCTGCTTTGTCATTTTTTCTTTGACCTGTCTCAACTTCTGTACAATGGCCCTATCCTCATTTTTACCAGACACATCCCATAACTCTTTATATGCTATCTGCGCATCGCGCAGTTGTTTCTGTGTTTGACGCAATTCCGTAACCGTGGAACTCAATTTATCCCTTAAATGACTGATCTCCTTTCTAAATTCTAAGTGAGTTGTAGCATGTACCATTCGCTCTGCTACAGATGCTTCCACCTCCTTTGAATTGACCCTAAGTTTATTCTCCAAACTTTCAATGTCACATTTTAATTTGGGAACTTCCACCACTTTATCTTTTAATGACTTTATTGTTTGTTCCATAGCCATCACACAATTAGCCTGTCTCCTTTTCTTATTTTTCTCCGTTTCATTACGAGCTTCACAAGCAGTTAGGAGGTACTGAAAAACATCCGCTTTTTCTGGTACATTAAATGGACCCTCCTTGCAATGTTTAGCCAACCAGCTAGCGGCCCACAGTTTCCAACAATTCACTGCCATTCTTAAACCCCTGATACAATGGACAAACACACTTTTGGTACTTGAATGAGGTTATCAAAAAGTCAAGATTATATTATTGGTCATGGTCTATGGGACCTAAACTCTGTCTTGATATGAATGGGTTCAAAATCAAAACAAAGAAAATACACTGTACAATTACTCAACGAAAGATGATTAGTCTGGTGTGCAATCACCATTTGCTGCTATTTCTAGGCTTTACAACAACAGTAACGATAAGAATTTAGCCTAAATCATGTAAAACATTGCAAATTGACATTTTACATTTTTTTAAACAAGGATGCTCCAGAAGGTGGTTTGTATTTGTTTTGTCTCGTTTTTCTTTCTCTGATCAGACAGACACATTCCTGTGAGTTGGGGTGTAGGGAAGAGCAGGTTTCACACAGACATGACTGGAGCACGCAGCGTCCACTTAAAACGCTCAAAACTGGCCGTTTATTTTAACGTGCATTACTGACTATCCCCTCTAGATGGCAGCATTGGAGTCCACAATTTTTAGTGACCTGAGTGTAAAATTAACTGTCCGATGGCCTACTGTAGAAAATGGTTTTAGTGTTGTGGAAACAGTGAATCCGTGCTCTTCGGCAGCAAACGGCTTCATTGTCTTAAGGGCAAACAACAGTCTGAAAATACGGACACATTCATAGTTAATAGTTAAGGCCCAACATTCTTGATTTAAAGCAACTTTCAACAATAAATACTGTTTAAAAAAAAACGATGTATTCACTGAAAAACTCCTGGAAGGAGAGAGGGAGAAAGGGAGAGGGAGAGAGAGAATTTGAGAGAATTGAACATTTTCTAATTTGAGAGAGTGAGATCAAAGCTCACATTGATAATGAGGAACAAGTGCAAACGTGTCTTAAGGTGGAGGTTCCCGTTTGCTTCCTGTTGAGGTATCTGTAACAGGAAGTGGAGCGGGGCCCTGGGGTCCGTTTGGCAGCGCCTGCACTCCCAGTCACACTCGTATCGGACCAGTGGATACGGACCAGTGGATACGGTATGTTTAGCCTGCTATGCTATCCGCCGCACCAATGTTTGTGTATTTTAAATATAATATATTTGTGTGTGTTTTGAAATATTAAAATATGAAATAGTCAAAGAGAGCCCACTGGATCACTGCTTTTGGGGGTACAGGGTAAATTGGAGAGCCCTGGTTTTAGGGTCACACTACTTTTTAAATATGAAAATGTCACAGTTGATTTTAACAATTCCACCTCATTAGTTCCTTATGCATCTTTCTTACGTTTTTACATTTTTAACGTAAGAAACCCATTATTATACGGGTGCAGTACAGCTGGGTGGCACTAGCTGTTTGAGGGCATAATAATAATAATAATAATGATTCACATACACTTCACACGTTAACATATTTGTATCATTCAGTTCATCCATCCATCCATTATCTAAGCCGCTTATTCCTGGTCAGGGTCGCGGGGGGGCTGGAGCCTATCCCAGCATGCGTTCCGGGCGAGAGGCAGGAATACACCCTGGACAGGTCGCCAATCCATCGCAGGGCACACACACCATTCACTCACACACTCATACCTACGGGCAATTTAGACTCTCCAATTAGCCTAACGTGCATGTCTTTGGACTGTGGGAGGAAACCGGAGTAAAACCGGAGGAAACCCATGCGGACACGGGAGAACATGCAAACTCCGCACAGAAAGGCCCCGGCCTGGATCGAACCCGAGACCTTCTTGCTGAGAGGCGACAGCGCTATCCACTGTACCGCCTCATTCAGTTCATTGAATAACAAAACTTTATTGGTGCAATGCAAAGGCCAAGCAGGACGTACAGAGGACAGACACACTGCGCGTGTGTGTTTAAACATTCAGTAACACCTTCACCACTTCTCTTTGGTCTCTGAAAGCGAACAGACAGACAGAACCATGTACTGAGGACAGGACAGGTGAGCAGCTGCAGGTGTGTGTCCCTCAGGTGACAGACTTACACCTGCAGACAGGTGACCCTCACAGGCATTAATCTGCTTCACCGCCACTTTTTTACTATCCAATTCCCTCTCTTTTTTCGTGCCAATTATACTATATTTCATTATAGACTAAGAACAACACGTTATTTGCCACAAGTAAAATACAATAGCAATGTTGTGAGAGAAAGACTGAGGGACTTGTCAGTCCGTGGTGCCAAATCTCTGACGTGAACCCAGTTCAGGGAAAAGGCCACATCTGGTTTCTGAAGATTTAACTGGTTACCATGACAACTAGACTGAACGGTCTCCTGGGAGCCAATCAAAGATCTTCAAATGTGATCCCGGACAATACAAAGACCCCATCAACTGAGCTCCTTCTGTTATTGGCTTACAGGTGGCTGGGATCACATGTGGAGATCTTTCTATTGGCTTACAGGTGGCTGGGATCACATTTGAAGATCTTACAGTTGTGGGATCACATTTGGAAATCTCTGTTGGGTATTAGATTGCAGGCATTTGGCAAACGCTCTTATCCAGAGCGACGTACAACAAAGTGTTAACCGTAGTCAAGAACAGTTTAGCTGAAAGCCACCCTAGTGGGAAGTACAGTTCCAGGTGCTAGGAGCAACCACATAGTTAGACTAGGACCCTGTAGGTAAATCTGTAGCCACAATTCAAAGGCAGCAATAAAGCAATCAGTGTGGAAGATAATGCCTAAACCTAAAACAATACATAAACAAGTAGACTTGTGTAATACTAAGCAGCTACGTCCTTAAGTTAACAAAAACCGGACTACAGGGAGAGGTGCACCCTGAAGAGGTGAGTCTTCAGTCGTCTCATCGTGGAGCCAGAACCGACAGGAGACGTGACCGGGAAGCACGTTCCTAAAAACTTCTAGGAAAATCGGTCTTGTGGACCGTTGAATCAAAATTTTAAACCTTGAAATTTTGAAAGGTTTTTGTAGGCCATCGAAAGGATGGTTCCTCAGTGTGTGACACCAACTGTCAAACATGGAGGAGGAAGCGTGATGGTCTGGGGCTCTTTTGCTGGATCCAGAGTGGCGACTTGTACAGAGTGACTGTTAACCCATGTTAACCCATTACTTGTTCCCTGAAAAGGGCCTTTTTTAATAATTTTTGAAATGTAAATTATTTTTCCATTTTTGGTAATCAAAACTTTTTTTTTTTTTTTTTTACTTCTGGCAGTTTACCGCTTACCTTTGTACCATTTCAGGTTATTCAATGGGCTTGAAATGCATACATTTTAGGAAAAACTTGGTCAAAATTTTATATAAAAAAAATTATAAGATACTCTTACGCACTCCATAACAGAAAGTGAGTGAGTGTGTGTGTGTGTGTGTTTGTGTGTGTGAGTGGAGTGTGTGTGTGTGTGTGCGGGTGGTGTGTGTGTGTGAGTGTGAGTCTGTGTATATCTGTATGTATATGTACATATACACACACGCACACACACATATATACAGCATATATGCGGCAGTGTGGTATAATGGTTAGGGAGCAGGGGCCTCATTTATAAAACGTACTTACGCACAAATTTGATCTTAGAACGTGCGTACGCTCAAATCCACGTCAAAGTTCAGATTTATAAAAACGGTCTTTGACTTGGAAAAGTACTTACCTCCACGTCAGGTTTCAACCTGGCGTACGCACTTTTCCTTGTGGCAATGTTTGAGTACTGCAGGTATTCGCGGTCTCGTCTCTTCTCTGTCCTGACCCCTCGCTGGTGAAATTATCTTCCGCAATCGGCCAGGACCGCGGAATCACTTGCGATCTTCCGCGAGAGACTCAAAACCCACCTTTTCAGACTCCACTACCACTGAATTCTGTACATCTAGCTAATTGTCATCACCACTGCCTACTTGCTCAACACTATATACCCCTGCTTACTCCATTAAAAATAATAATTGACTAACCTTTTCCTTCCCAGTGTTACAGGTATGGTACGCAGCTGCCTGCAATGGTTTATCGCTGTATTATTGCACTGATCTCTTGCGCGTACTATGATTGTTCCTACCATGTATTAATGTACTTATTGTAAGTCGCTCTGGATAAGAGCATCTGCTAAATGCTTAAAATGTAAATGTAATGTAAAATGTATTCGGAAATCTAACAGCGCCAACATGTCGTCTGCTGCCTATTATTATTATTATTAGTAGTAGTAGTAGTAGTAGTAGTAGTAGTAGTATTACCAGATTGAACACATTGCTTAGGCTATACGTAATGGTTTGCACAATACATTTATTAATAAATTAAAACAACATAAGCTAAGCTACTTGTGGAAAACAAAACAAAAACACACATTGGTTTTCCAAAACTACCCCAATTAGAACAATTGACACATCCTTGAAATGTATTTAATACATATTATGGTTCCACGCGTGTAAAACACTTCGGTCAATCTGTAGGCTATAAAATAGAATGGCTTCGCTTCTCGAAGATATCGCCAACCGCGCAATAAGAAGGGAACGAGTTATTAGAGATTTTGACCTCAGTTTTAAATCAGTTTTAAAATTATTTACGTCCTTCAGGGACCTTTGCTGCCCCCCGTTCACAGCCTGGGCTACAGACTGCCAGGCCGTACTTCTTGGTTGTACTGGTAAAGCCATTGGAAAGGCTCCCAAACAGCGTCCCTGCACACAGCTGCACCTCCGCCAACAAGACCTCGATTTCCGCCTCGCTAAAATTCTTTTTCTTGCAGCTCGCCATTATCAAGTAGAAAATTTCTGTTTTGATTCGTGCTCCTTTATATGCTAATGATATTAATTAGGGGGCGTTTACAAGGCGGAGATCTAAAACCATTCAGCTACGCACAATTTCAAGATCATTTGCGATTTATAGATTTCACATCTGGGGACTGGCGTACGCACGTTTTTGGGCGTACGTTCAGTTTCTCTGAATCACACTTACGCACATTTCAGAAATGATCTTAGATCAAATATAGGATGGTTTCTACGCAACTTTTTATAAATGAGGCCCCTGGACTTGTAACTCAGAGGTTGCAGGTTCAATTCCCAGGTGGGGGGCACTGCCGTTGTACACCTTGAGCTAAAAGGTACTTAACCTGAATTGCTTCAGTAAAATATCCAGCTGTATAAATGGATTGTATGTTAAGAAATGTAAACTGTGTAAGTCGCTCTGGATAAGAGCGTCTGCTAAATGCCTAAAATGCAGTGGCGGGCCGTGCATTTCACACCTAGGCCGTAGTGCTCCGTCTGAATCAATCCACCCCTCAATAACTATTTTATGGCTATAAAAGCCATTTTATTGTTATGTTTTGAGTGTCTGTTCGGTTTGTCTTTGCACTTTGTTTATTTATCTTTCTTCAGTCATGTTTCATTCTCGTTCTGTCATGCACTTCGGGGAAATTCTGTTTCGGTTTTTCCGTCTTCGTTTCTAATCTCGTTTTACTTCCTTCTTACTTTCTAATTACACTTTGTATATATTAGTTAGATGTATATAGTACTAACCAACTAATCTACTAACATTAGGGATTTAGATTAAGTTACTAACACTACTAATCACTAATTATCTCACGCTTCTAACTATCGCTGTCATTCTCTCTCGTCTCTATCGCTGTCATTCTCTCTCATGAAACATGACTGAAGAAAGATAAATAAACAAAGTGCAAAAACAAACCGAACAGGCACCCGTTGCCGTTGCATCGCAGATAGATAACTTGTGTATCCAGAATAAATGCCTTTACTGAAGAAACAGCTACAGCTACAGCTGCGACACACATAAAAAAGCATCAATAATAATAACCTAATAAAATTGCAATATTATTTAGGAAAATAGCAACATTTTACTCACCAAAAATCCTTATTATTTGTACACAAAATCCATCCTCCTTTCTTTCCTCAAAAAGAGTTCAATTACTCTGTCGTACAGATTATACGTGTGTTTCAGTTCCATCAAGAAGTCATTTTCTATCGCCATCTTAGCTAATGCTGAAAGTCGAGCCTGCCCTGTCGTATTTCTGGCATAAGTTTTCATTCGCTTTAGGGCTGAAAATGTCCACTCAAATGTCTGAATCACAGACTGATGTTAATTATATTTTGTCTTTACTTATTAAATAATTCCAAATGGTCTGTTCGCTTCCTTTCATAGCTGTTCCCCTGGTTGCGCTGCATCCAGACGTGTATTTTCATATTAAAGCATTTAACCAATCACATTACATCATAGTCAGACACTCTCTGACTATCCAATCAAAGGGTGTGAATACGCTGATGTTACCTAGGCCTTCGTGTCCCCAACTCAAAATCTGATTGGTTGAAGCAACAGTTTGATCAACACTTATTTTATGCTACAGGGCCTTCAGAACGGATTGTGAAGGCCTCCAGGCAGATTTATTTGACCCTGGCAACAAATGATGGCTGAAATGTGATGGGTTAAATGCTTTAATATGAAAATACATGTCTGGATGCAGCGCAACCAGGGGAACAGCTATGAAAGGAAGCGAACAGACCATTTGGAATTATTTAATAAGTATTCATGGACAAAATATAATTAACATCAGTCTGTGATTCAGATATTTTTTAGGCCAGCAGAGAAGGCCTTGCAGGCCCTGACGGCCCACCACTGCTAAAATGTAAATGTAAATGTAATGTAAAAGAGCTTCCCCGCACTGCCATATTGTAAGTTGACTGTATTGTCTCTGCTCTGGTGATACTCTGTTGATGTGTTTGTGTGTTTTTTCTTTTCTTTTCTGCAATGTGTATGGTCTGATGTTTAGTGTTTCGTGAGGACCACAATGGAAATAAGCCTTCGGGCTTTATTGTGTTTTTATATCCTCTGTGATTTTTATTTGTACTTTCTCTTGTATGTTATGTGTGTTGGCCTATGTGCCGTTTTTAATCACCAAATAAACCAAACCAAACAAACAAATATATATATATACACTACCGTTCAAAGGTTTGGGGTCACCTGCTGGAAACTATTTTTATCTCATAATTGACAATGCTTTACACCGTATACATTTCTGTAAATACTTTAAAATGACAAAAAACACATGTAACAATGAACAAAATGAACATCAAAGAAATGTTCAAGAAAATTGAATTGAAAATTGAATCTTGGATTCCTCAAAATAGTCACCGTTTGGCATGAGAATATCCTCACAAACAGGGGCCATTCGGTTAATACGTTTTAGCAGGAGATCACCCGACATGTTTTCCCAGCTATCCTGCAGCAATTCCCAGAGAAACTTGTGGGTTGCTTTGCTTTGACTCTTCCTTTCCAGTTTGTCCCATACAAGTTCTATGGGATTGAGGTCTGGACACTGGGCAGGCCAGGTCTTTAGTTTGAGGCCAGGTCTCTATCCTTCACCAGATAGTTCTTGCACAACTTCAAGGTGTGTTTTGGTCGTTATCTTGCTGAAGAATGAAGGAGTGCCTGATTAGCTGTAGTCCAGATGGAAGGTGACCCCAAACTTTTGAACGGTAGTGTATATATATACCGGTATTAATTCTGGTTGTGTTTACTGACCTCGAACCGATTTTATGTGGTACACGGCGCTCAAAAATCTGTCAAAACGCTTTAATGCGCCTTATAATCTTGCTGAAGAATGAAGGAGTGCCTGATTAGCCATAGTCCAGATGGAAGGTGACCCCAAACTTTTGAACGGTAGTGTATATATATATACAGTATACATACACATATACCAGCATCTATAATTACTCTGTATGGAATAATTACAGTATTTATTGTGCAGCA
Source organism: Aldrovandia affinis (assembly GCA_029706075.1). Taxonomy (NCBI): domain Eukaryota; kingdom Metazoa; phylum Chordata; class Actinopteri; order Notacanthiformes; family Halosauridae; genus Aldrovandia; species Aldrovandia affinis. The sequence continues at coordinate 63,386 of JAINUG010000691.1, forward strand.
ATATGGACCCTGCCTGTGAGCAATGAGTCAAGTAAATCCTTATAAAATATGAATTCATGTGAAAATCACAGCGCTCCCAGCTCTTAGATTAGGCTGTTGCTCCCTCTAGTGGCTATAATGTGCCACTACATTTCCCTTTCCGTGATTTCAGATAACCTTATGTTCATTACATTACATTATGCTAAGACTACACTACCCACAATCCTCTGTGTGTGTGTGAGAGACTACACCATTACATTACATTACAGGCATTTAGCAGACGCTCGTATCCAGAGCGACTTACAGTTTACATTTCTTTACAATCCATTTATACATGCTGGATATTAACTGAAGCAATTCAGGTTAAGTACCTTTAGCTCAAGGGTACAACGGCAGTGTCCCACCTGGGGATTGAACCTGCAACCTTAACGTTACAAGCCCAGCCCTAACCATTATACCACACTGCCGCCTCAATACGTGCGCATCAATAAAGTCACCAAATTGCACAGAGCGCCAGCATTTGCGCTAAGAGGTGGTCTAGTTGGACGTTAGCGCAAACTCATTATTTGACACCAAACTTGCATAGCGCTGACTGTATTCATTGTCACACCCCCTATTAAGCTGCCTAACCCATAGTCGTGCAAACGCCTTCATTGCGCACCACGAAATTGCCAAACTGTGCGGCATGGTGGTGCAGTGGATAGCATTGTCGCCTCACAGCAACAAGGTCTCGGGTTCGAATCAGGCCGGGGCCTTTCTGTGCGGAGTTTGCATGTTCTCCCCGTGTCCGCGTGGGTTTCCTCCGGGTACTCGGTTTCTTCCCACAGTCCAAAGACATGCACGTTAGGCTAATTGGAGAGTCTAAATTGCCCGTAGGTATGAGTGTGTGAGTGAATGGTGTATGTAGTGCCCTGCGATGGATTGGCGACCTGTCCAGGGTGTATTCCTGCCTCTCGCCCCAATGCATGCTGGGATAGGCTCCAGCCCCCCCCACGACCCTAACTAGGAATAAGCGTCTGAAGATGAAATGAGAACCAAACACTGAACTTCTGCACATTTGCAGATTTTATGTTTTTAATTGTGTCGCGTAACTTGTGTGTGAATGCACTCCATCTCCCAGAATGCCATGCCAGAGGGGAGGTTGGGGGAGCCCAAAATGGAGGTGGGGCCTAGGGCCCACGAACGTCAAGATCCGGGCATGGCATTCTGGGAGATGGAGTGCATTGACACACAAGCCTGTCTCCAGTCATTGATGTTGATTCTCTTGCGGAAGATGGCCAGCAGTTGCGTTTCCAGACTGTTTTGACTGGGGTGGCCCAAGTGGGGCACTGACCGGGGGGGGGGGTGTACGCGAAAAAAAGCTGAGACCCGTTCATTTATTTCGCGGCCCGGGGGCAGGGTGCATGGGGGAAAAAAAAGGGTTCGGGACCGCTGCTCTAACTGCGTTTTTTTTTTCTTCTTAAATTTTGCGCCCCTCGAAATTTTGCGCCCGGTGCGCCCGCAGCATCTGGGGTGGCCATTCAGATTCCAGGGGTGGCACGTGCCACCCTAGGCCACCCCCTAAACACGCCCCTGATGGCCAGTGATTCCACGGCCCTGACCGAGTGCACGATGACTGCAATGTGTCGGTATGAAAAACAAAAAGCGACCATTTCTGTGGTTAATTTGGTCCCCACTTCAGACTGTAGGGCCAGCGCTGTGCTACTGTACGACTCTCTCTTCACACACAGAGAGCTCAGTATTGACTCTGTCATCATAGATAGATAGATATACTTTAGTGATCCCCAAGTTCATAATGTCACCAGCGCAGAACATGCAGTTTAAAATAGAGACAAACAAACAAACGAGAAAATAAAATACACAAAAATTTTTAAAAAACTATCACACACATCAGTATAAAACAAACAACAATAGAAAACTCTACATACAGTTCAGTTCATCAGTTAGGCAGCTGCCTCATTGAAATACGTCATGGCAGTGGGGATAAAGGACTTCCTAAAATGCCCCTCAAGTTTCAAGTTTCAAGGTTTTATTGTCAATCACAGATTATACAAGTATAACACGGTGAGTGAAATTCTTGTGCCAGAAAACGCCCGACAGCAAACAGCAGTAAGACTATACATTTTTAAACTATAAGTAGAACATAAATAAAATAGCTAAAAACGGTGCAACATTTAAACTATAAGCATACATTAAACATAAATAAAAAATTAAAGCTAAGAAACAGTGCAAAAATGTACCTATGTAAAACAGATTTAAACTGGGCAAGTGGGTGCCAATTATAATAGACTGAAATATTATTTAAAAATACAAATATACTGGGAAAAATACAAAACAGAATAGTGCAAGTAGGAATGAAAGTGAAAATTACAAAACAATTGCAAATGCAATTGAGTGTGTGCAAAGCGCGAGGATCAGCTCTTGTTCAGCAGCCTGATGGCCTGACGATGGAAGCTGTCCCTGAGTCTGTTTGTGCGGCACTTGATACTACGGTATCGTATAAAACGATCGCTATGTTTGACTTTGGGTGAGCTGTACCCAAAGCTGTATCCAACCTCTTATCTACATACAGTGGGGTCCAAAGTTTGAATCCACTACCAAGATCTGTTTGTTTTCATCATTCATAAAAACTAATTATTATATTTTGACTCAGGAGAACAGGGCTGATCTGGCACAGTCGGATTTCGAACTGCGGCTGCTGTGGGCAACTCGCATTCCGGGAGAATGCTTTGACCATTACGCCACCTGAGGGCCCTTCATCCTTTTTTAAATAACCGTTATTTCTGGGCCTCTTGGCAGTGGGCCAGTGTTCTGGATCCTGGGAAGTGTTGGGCTGTGAATGAATACCAACTGTTTGTTTTTTCATCCTTCTCTACCAAGCACATTAGCTTCAGTGTTCAGAATGGTTTGTGGAACTCCCTTCGACATGACATTACATTTACATTTTAGGGATTTAGCAGACGCTCTTATCCAGAGCGACTTACAAGATGTGCATTAATACATGGTAGGAACAATCATAGTTTGCGCACGAGATCAGTGCAGTAATACAGCAATAGACATCATTGCAGGCAGCTGCGTACCAGAACTGTAACACTGGGAAGGAAAAGGTCAGTTTTAGTTTTTTTCCCTGAGGCGATGAGGGATTCCTAAAAGGCTGTTCTGCTCCGGCCTGTTTCAGGATCTCTGCTCCAGTAACATTGTCATGCATATCTGTTCTGCTCCGGCCTGTTTCAGGATCTCTGCTCCGGTAACATTGTCATGCATATCTGTTCTGCTCCGGCCTGTTTCAGGATCTCTGCTCCGGTAACATTGTCATGCATATCTGTTCTGCTCCGGCCTGTTTCAGGATCTCTGCTCCGGTAACATTGTCATGCATATCTGTTCTGCTCCGGCCTGTTTCAGGATCTCTGCTCCAGTATCATTGTCATGCATATCTGTTCTGCTCCGGCCTGTTTCAGGATCTCTGCTCCAGTATCATTGTCATGCATATCTGTTCTGCTCCGGCCTGTTTCAGGATCTCTGCTCCGGTAACATTGTCATGCATATCTGTTCTGCTCCGGCCTGTTTCAGGATCTCTGCTCCGGTAACATTGTCATGCATATCTGTTCTGCTCCGGCCTGTTTCAGGATCTCTGCTCCAGTATCATTGTCATGCATATCTGTTCTGCTCCGGCCTGTTTCAGGATCTCTGCTGCGGTGTCGTTGTCTCCCTCAGACTGTGAGACGAAAAACAACGTGAGCAGAGAGACAGCGTCCATCACTGTGGGACAGCACTGCACAGGTGCGCCTAATGCTCCTCATTCACACCTGAGCCACACCTTTTATACCTCTGCACACCTGTTCCTGCCTCCTGCAACCTCTGTTAATGGAGAGACGGGGCGGGTGAGTGTGTGGGTTATGCCCTACATGGCTTATAGTGAAACTTAATCGGGCTCCCACATCAGGCCCGGATGTTAGAACGAAAGAGGGACATCTCTAATCCTCTAATACAGGCGCTGTGCGGGTCCTCTAACGCAGGGGTCCCCAATGACCGGGCCGTGGATCATTTGGTACCGGGCCGCACAGAAAGAATAAAAACGTTTTAATTTTTATTTAATTTCCATTTTATTGACTATCGCAGTCTGCAGGGTGTTTTATTTTGAAAAATGACCACTTCCGTCTGTGCCTCTTTTCCGCACTTTTCTCAGTCGCAGTTTTTTTCCATGCACCAATAAATTAAGCCCACAAGCTAACCCTAGCAAAAAATGAGTAAAAAACTAACATTGCAGGAGAGCTTCTTTGAAAAGGGGTAAGGACCCAATGATGAGACAGCAGAAGACTCCAAGACTGCCAAAAAAAAGAAAACTGCATTTAAAAGAAGTTGAGTTGAGTCACATTTACATTATAAATGTAATAATTAAATGATATAATATGCACTTCATTGTGTTTTGTTATGCGCGTGATCTCCTCCCCCCACCCCGGTCTGTGGAAAAGTTGCTTGCATGAAACTGGCCCGTGGTGCAAAAAAGGTTGGGAAGGACAAACATCTCTGCAGCACTCCCATCAATCAGACCTTTATGGTAGCACTTGGCATTCAGGCCAAAATTTTCAATTTGTGTCTCATCAGACCGGATAATCTTTTTCCTGATGCTCTTAGAGTCCTTTAAGTACCATTTGGCAAACTCAGGTGGGCTGTCATATGCCTTTCACTCAGAAGTAGCTTCCGTCTAGCCACTACCATAAAGGTCTGATTGATGGGAGTGCTGCAGAGATGTTTGTCCTTCTACCAGGTTCTCCCATCGCTGCAGAGGAACTCTGAAGCTCTCTTAGAGTGGCCATTGGGTTCTTGGTCACCTCCCTGACCATGTCCCTTCTTGCCCGGTTACTTAGTTTGGCCAGACGGCCAGCTCTAAGAAGAGTTGTGGTGGTTTCAAACTTATTCCATTTCACAATGATGGAGCCCACTGTTCTCCTGGGTGCTTTCAATGCTTTAGCAATGTTTTTATACCCTTCCCCAGATCTATGCCTCAAAACAATTCTATCTCGGAGGTCTATGGAGAGTTCCTAGGACTTCATGGCTTGGTTTTTACTCTGACATGCACTGTCAACTGTGGGACCTTACATAGACAGATGTGTGCCTTTCCAAATCAAGTCCAATCAATATAATTAAGCACAGCTGGACTCCAATGAAGGTGTAGACCCATCTCAAGGATGATCAGAAGAATTGGACAGCACCTGAATTAAATATACAAGTGTCACAGCAAAGGGTCTGAATACTTATGGCCATGTGATATTTCAGTGTTTATTTTGTAATAAATCTGCAAAACTTTCTACAAGTCTGTGTTTTCTGACAATATTGGGTGCTGTGTGTGCAAAACAGCACCCAATATTGTCAGAAAAAACACAGACTTGTAGAAAGTTTTGCAGATTTATTACAAAATAAACACTGAAATATCACATGGCCATAAGTATTCAGACCCTTTGCTGTGACACTTGTATATTTAATTCAGGTGCTGTCCAATTCTTCTGATCATCCTTGAGATGGGTCTACACCTTCATTGGAGTCCAGCTGTGCTTAATTATATTGATTGGACTTGATTTTGAAAGGCACACATCTGTCTATGTAAGGTCCCACAGTTGACAGTGCATGTCAGAGTAAAACCAAGCCATGAAGTCCTAGGAACTCTCCATAGACCTCCGAGATAGAATTGTGTTGAGGCATAGATCTGGGGAAGGGTATAAAAACATACCCTGAGGAAAAAAATGAAATTAATTGATTTTAGCAAATGGCTGCAATATGACAAAGAGTGAAAAATGTAAGGGGGTCTGAATACTCTCCGAACCCACTGTATATATTGTGGCAGCCCAATGGGCTGCACAAGAAAATGGCTGCCTGGCCTACAACACACGGGAGCCAATAAACACTACATTTCCCAGCAGGCTACAGTCACACCTGAGCAAAGTGAAAGTGATGGGACTAACGACCAGCTGAAAGTGAAGTCTTTGACTAGCCAGGATTTGGAAAGAGTGTTTTGGAGTGGATTGTTTGTGTATGAAATTGGATTGTTTGAGGACCCCCCTTTGGATTGACTACTGACTGGATAACGGAACTGAACTGGATTTTGAATTGGATTGGACATAGTTAAATCAATTATAATTTTGTGTTTGAATACTGCCTCCTCGGTGTTCTTAAACTTGCTTACGCCCTCTGCAAGGTCCGTGAGTGTCGCCCAACCCCTGGGGACACCACAATATATATATCTTTAAAGATAATTTGTAAACAAACTGGTGAAAATTTTCATCCATCCAATTTTACTTGTATTAAAAAAATATTCTTTACACCTTGAGTTACACATTTTTTGTAGTGACATAAATATTACACATTTTATAACTTCTAAAGCACAGAATAATTTAACCTCTCCCATATCACACACACAGCAGCATGAATAACATAGTACACACACACACACACACACACACACACACACACACACACACACACACACACACACACACTTACCGCCCACATTCAGCTGGTACTGGTACTCTTTACTGCGCCCATCATTATTCAGAAGTGCATACATCCCAGAATCCTCCACCTTCAGCCCAGAAATGGAGAAGAGTCCAGTGGCGCTGTTCCACTGCACTCTGCCCTCTCTGAAGCCCCTAAACTGACCGCCTGTGACATCTCCGATGGGTTCATGTTCGTGAATCAACGTCCCAGATATCTTTACTGCATCTGGGAAAGCCACACTCTGCCCCACTACGCCATTCAGCACCACGTACTGGGCAGAGGACACCCCAGTCCTGGAGACACACAGAATGACCATCATCCACACTCACACACACACACACACTGTTTAATGCAGATATAAAGAAGATATTGTGTATTTAATACAGTAAAGGCCTCAGTATACTTCAAACAAAATCGAATTTGGCGTGTTTGCACAGGCAAGATTGTCTAACTTTTCACACAGCCCCTCCCAATGCACCGCTGTCTGTGACTGGCCGCTTGTTTCCTATTGTCATCTTGTTATCCAGCACTTCCTCTACTTACGTTGTTCGCTCTAGCTAGCTATATTTTTTGCCAGCTGGCAACATAGGCTAGCTGCTAATCAAATTAACCAGCTTACTAATTATACATACGGATAGTCAGATACCATTTACTCTAAGTTATCATCAAAAGAAAATTAACCCTGCTTAGTAGACAATTGCTGATGCACAGTTGTCTAAATGTAATATAGGCCAGACTATCCCATGGTCTACTACATCAAAAAATAAAATTCACAGTCACTTGATGCTGTATACAATGTACAATGAGAAATGACATTTTGCAGTTTCTGGAGCACACTTTCTTATGTCTGTTACAGGATCCTATCATAAGCTATGATGGCTTAAAGATAGGGTTATTTTATACATCAAGCATGACTGCGTTGCACATTTGGCCCTTGCCGATGTTTGCATCGTTGGTATTTATATTTCCGGTTCCATAGTCCATCGACTAACAAGCTCCCCCATCTGGCGTGGAGTGTCATTAAACAAACAGACCTCTAGTCACAGCGAGTATACTGACATTAATCACACACACCTCTAGTCACAGCGAGTATACTGACATTAAACACACAGACCTCTAGTCACAGCGAGTATACTGACATTAATCAAACAGACCTCTAGTCACAGGGAGTATACTGACATTAATCAAACAGACCTCTAGTCACAGCGAGTATACTGACATTAATCAAACAGACCTCTAGTCACAGCGAGTATACTGACATTAAACACACACACCTCTAGTCACAGCGAGTATACTGTCATTAAACACACAGACCTCTAGTCACAGGGAGTATACTGACATTAAACACACACACCTCTAGTCACAGCGAGTGTACTGACATTAATCACACACACCTCTAGTCACAGGGAGTATACTGACATTAAACACATACACCTCTAGTCACAGGGAGTATACTGACATTAATCACACACACCTCTAGTCACAGGAAGTGTACTGTCATTAAACACACACACCTCTAGTCACAGGGAGTATACTGACATTAAACACACACACCTCTAGTCACAGGGAGTATACTGACATTAAACACACACACCTCTAGTCACAGGGAGTGTACTGTCATTAATCACACACACCTCTAGTCACAGGAAGTGTACTGTCATTAAACACACACACCTCTAGTCACAGGGAGTGTACTGTCATTAAACACACACACCTCTAGTCACAGGGAGTATACTGACATTAATCACACACACCTCTAGTCACAGGAAGTATACTGACATTAATCAAACAGACCTCTAGTCACAGCGAGTATACTGACATTAATCACACAGACCTCTAGTCACAGGGAGTATACTGTCATTAAACACACACACCTCTAGTCACAGGGAGTGTACTGTCATTAAACACACACACCTCTAGTCACAGGGAGTATACTGTCATTAATCAAACACACCTCTAGTCACAGGGAGTATACTGACACTTGGTCGCAGCGCCGTATTGGGCAGCAGTGCGACAGCCTGTGCGAACACGGCACATTCGGTTTCATTTGAAGTGTACGGAGGCCTTAAAGGAGGGATTGTGTGTTTAATGCAGACTCTGTTCACAGCAGATTCTTCAGTATTTACCGTCGCCATTTTTATTTTTCCATCTGTAGCCCAGGTAGCCCAGGTAGGCCAGGATGGCACAGCCAATCAGGATCAGCACAAAGGTAAAAATTGAAAAGATTTCAAATGTTGTCAAAGGATGAGCACCTGAGAAAGAGGGAGAGAAAGAGGGAGAGAGAAGAGAGGGAGAGAAAGAGGTGAATTGAAAGATGCGCCCCCACGCTTCTCTGCAGGCGTAGGGGCCGTTTCAGCACAGGAATCCTTCCTCACACCTGCTTCTAGCCAGAGTTCCAACGCCCATCTCCCATGGGAAATGGGTTACGGCCAAATTGGGGTTTTTAGCCGTGCACACCAGCGTTGGGGGTGGGGGCAGGGGGTTTCATCATCGGAAGAAGCACACATGCTGAAAAGGCCCTATACCTCTGGTGAAATATGGGGGTGGATCTTTGATGTTATGGGGTTGTTTTGCATCTGCTGGTCCTGGGGCTCTTGTTAAGGTCAATGGAATCAGGAAGTCCAGCACCAAGACATTTTGGCCAAAAACCTGGTTCCCCTCTGCCAGGGATCACAGGTATCTGTGTGTGTCAGACTGCAGTGTGTGTGTGTGTGTGTGTGTATCAGAGACTGCAGTGTGTGTGTGTGTGTGTATCAGAGACTGCAGTGTGTATCTGTGTGTGTCAGACTGCAGTGTGTGTGTGTGTGTGTCAGACTGCAGTGTGTGTGTGTGTGTGTGACTGCAGTGTGTGTGTGTGTGTGTATCAGAGGCTGCAGTGTGTATCTGTGTGTATCAGACTGCAGTGTGTATCTGTGTGTGTATCAGACTGCAGTGTGTATCTGTGTGTGTGTGTATCAGACTGCAGTGTGTGTATCAGAGACTGCAGTGTGTCAGAGACTGCAGTGTGTGTGACTATCAGACTGCAGTGTGTGTGTGTGTGTGTCAGACCGCAGTGTGTATCTGTGAGCAGAGAGGGGGATTACAGGAGGTCTTACCTGAGGTCTTAGGTGAGGGGGGAGTGGTTGGCTCTTCAGCGGCTGGTTCAGGAAAAGAAACACAAGGCATTCATAATCAGTGTGGACTCTGTTTAATGTTGATTGTGTAACTAACTAAAAAATCTGAAACAATTTTTATTTATTTTTGATAATTTTTAAACAAACTGGTGAAAATGTTCATCCATCCAATTTTACTTGTATTAAAAAAATATTCTTTACACATTTACACATTACACATTTTTTGTAGTTATCCTGACTGATTTACACATTTTATAACTTCTAAAGCACAGAATAATTTAATGTCTCCCATATCACACACACACAGCAGCATGAATAACACACACACACACACACACACACACACACACACACACACTTACCGCCCACATTCAGCTGGTACTGGTACTCTTTACTGCGCCCATCATTATTCAGAAGTGCATACATCCCAGAATCCTCCACCTTCAGCCCAGAAATGGAGAAGAGTCCAGTGGCGCTGTTCCACTGCACTCTTCCCTCTCTGAAGCCTCTAAACTGACCGCCTGTGACATCTCCGATGGTTTGATGGTTTGTGTGAGTCAATGACCCAGATTTCTTTACTGCATCTGGGAAAGCCACACTCTGCCCCACTACGCCATTCAGCACCACGTACTGGGCAGAGGACACTCCCAGTCCTGGAGACACACAGAAGGACCATCATCAGAGACCAACACCAGATAATATATACTACATTTTATACCACACACACACGCACGCACACACACACTCACGCACACACACAAGCCCCCAGGGTAGCCCAGACACTTCTAATGCAGCTATTGAGGGAGATTCTGAACCCGGTTAAAAGTGAGCCACAGTCGCGAGACCGGAAACACAGGGCTAAGCCCAAAGTACAAGTATTTAGCAACAAGCTACGCTAACAGGGGCACGATCGCCACATTACTGGTAACTAACTCGTTTATGACAACGAGGGAGAGGTGGAAAAAGTGCCTTCATACGTCCCGATCATTAGAAGCAGAACTATTGAGATAATACTCCTCATCTTTGGAGAAGTGCGCAGGAAGTGTTCTCCAGCCCCGTTTGTTATTGTGCTCAGATTAGTACATTAGTATGGCGATGAGTTGCTCAGTTTTTGAATATTTCAGTTTTGTAATTTGTGACATTTCAAAATCCGGCTGAGATGTTGCTGGGGGCAGAGTGTCACCCAGTCAGTCTGCTGCTTTCCGCTGTGAACCACGTGGGGTTTCACAGCCCAGGTAACCAATGAAAGAACGAAGCGGAAAGACGAAGTGAGGGAGGCTCCTCCCTCACTTGGAGGAGCGGAAGAGGGATATTATCATATCTCCCCAAATACAGAACAACGTAGCCGATATCTCCACAAATACAGAACAACGTAGCCGATATCTCCACAAATGATTAGCAACGTTGAGCACAAGTACAGCTGGGGTAGAACAACACTTCCTTGGCACTTCTCCAAAGATGAGGATTATTATCTCAATAGCTGTTTCTACTGATCGGTACGTATAAAGGCACTTTTTCCACCTCTTCCCCGTTGTCATAAACGAGTTAGTTATCAGAATTTTCAGAAAATGACTAGAAAACTCTTGCTACGGTTAACCCCAGCTGTAACAATGCAATCGAAAGTAACGAGGGTAGTGTAGCTATTAAAACTGCTTACACTGCAGTTACATCTGTGATACTACGTACCCCAGAGTAAAAATCTTGGGCCAGGCCCCTCAAGTGTGCCGGCAGCATCAAAATACACACAGAATGGGAAAACAGAAATAGCACACCTTGTAAACAAAAAACAAAAAAGAATAGATAAATAATATAAAATAATATAAAATATAAGGTACAAATAGTTTTTTAAAACCTTATCACATGTTGGGCGAGTGAAGGGGATACATATTTATATACATATAGGGAAAATGCAGCAGAGCTCACATGTACCCGCCTCATAGCTGCCTAGATCATGTTCGTTGTTTAGGCAGCTAGCGACACGCCACCATTAACACTGGAAACTGCGATACGGGCCGTTTTATTACATTAATATTCCTGGCTTGGTTGCTAGTTAATATGCTATCTAGTTAGCTAACTGATTTGCCATCTGCTTAACCTAGCTTCTTAATCTTTATTTATTTATTTGTAACGTATTTTATTTTATTTTATTTTAGGGGGGGGGGGGCTTGTGTGCGTGCGTGTGTGAGGGTGAAGCGGCCATTTTGTTGCAGCAAATAAAAAATAAAACCGAGGCAACCAGCGCTCATAATGTGCTAGCGGCTAGGTGGCTAACAATGCAGAAAAACAATAACGGTACAAAAACCGTTTTATTACATTAATATTCCTGGCTTGGTTGCTAGTTAATATGCTATGTAGTTAGCTAACTGATTTGCTATCTGCTTAACCTAGCTTCTTAATCTTTATTTATTTATTTGTAACGTATTTTATTTTAGTTATGAGGGGAGGGCTTCTTAATCTTTATTTATTTATTTGCTTGTGTGTGTGCGCGTGCGCGTGTGAGGATGAAGCGGTCATATTTTCTCATGAAACGGTGTGCTAGCGGCTAGGTGGCTAACAATAACGGTACAAAAACCGTAAGAGTCCAAATAACACAGCACAATGAAATAAGCTAGCGCTACACAAGCGACTGTTAGCTGGCTAAACACATTACAAAATAACACAAGCATAACTAACTATCTAACGCTAGCTAGCTAGCTGGGTAACTGCTCACAGATATTTACAAGTATTTATCAACAAGCTACGCTAACAGGGGCAAGATCGCCACAATACTGATAACTAACTCGTTTATGACAACGAGGAAGAGGTGGAAAAAGTGAATTTATACGTACCGATCATTAGAAGCAGAACTATTGAGATAATACTCCTCATCTTGGGACAAGCGAGCAAGCAGTGTTGTCCAACCCCGTTTGTTATTGTGCTCTGGTGGTACATTAGTATGGCGATGAGTTGCTCAGTTTTTAATATTTCTATTTTTATAGCTGGGTAATTTGTGACAGATTTCCAAAGCGAACTACTCAACAATACCAAGACTCCGCAACTCGTTTTGTTTTTAGGCGACTCTTTCTAATTCCCTCCTGTGATCCTGTCAGAAGCAAAGGAGGCGTGTGGAAAGCAAGTTTCTATTGGTCGATAATTCCGGTAGTTAAACATATTATCCAATCAAAGGCATCCTTTCGACGTAGGACCGGAGACGAGGGCGTGGCTGCCCGACACAGCTGGTATTCGAAAAAAATAAGAAAAGGCTCCTCCAATATCGTAGGCGTAGGCAAAACCGTCATGTCAGGAAGTGACTCAACTCTAACTTATTATTATTTTACTTTGTATATAAATGTATATTGGCGCCGTTGCGTTTAACATATGTTGCCTTATTGTATTGTATTGTATTGTCTATGTGTATACTGGAGCTTTGTGTGTGACACAGAATTTCCCCAATGGGGATAAATAAAGTTGATCTTATCTTATCTTATCTTATTAAGTGCTAGTGCATTTATCGCCGGTTATGGACGAGACCAGCATGTCGGTGAGTTATGCCCGAAAACAGAAGTTGTGATGTTTGTGTAAACTGTTGCCTATATAATTGGAAAGTAGTGTTTGATCGTCAAGAAATTATGCAGTATGTGTTTTATCGCCCATTGTAGCAATGTCAAAACTGTCTTAAAAGGATTCCCAGGTTGTTCCCACATAGGCCTTGGGATAGGTAAGAGGGAGGCCTCTATACATTTTCATACGTAGGTGGATTCTGTGTATAGACACATTAGGAAAGGGGTGGTTGCCATCTGTGTACCTTTTGTTTACAGGTAGCTAGTATAGATTAAATAGGTAGACTCAGGGTTCCCGCGCTGGTCTTAAAAAGCCTTAAAGTCTAAAATCCAACAATCCGATTTTTAAGGCCTAAAAAGGTCTTAAATTTTAGTTATTAGGTCTAAAAATGAGGTGCTAGGTCTTAAAAGTGAGATTAGCTCTCTATTGTGTTAAAAATGTTTTGAGTGTCCTGCAAAGAAATCAGTCCTATCTATTTACACGGAAATTAATCAAGCTGGAACCAAAAAAATGCAAATTCGCTGCCCCGGGAGAAATTATTGGCGACGAAGCTACGTATCGTTCGAGTTGGTTGAACGTAGACAAGAGCTAGCTAGCTAACTACTCGTGTTTGGTTTTTGAGTTTTCCTCGCTATGTAATTTGATAAGCCATGGGCAAGTGTAGGTTTAATGAGCTATGGGTAGAGAAAAGCGCGTTTAGGTCCTGGTTAAAAGCAGTGGATGGGAATCCGCACGAAGCCCGTTGTACTTTATGCAAAACAAATATTAAACTCGGAACATTAGGGGTAAA
>JAINUG010000692.1:0-76865 GCA_029706075.1 Aldrovandia affinis
TGTTGTGATTGCTTCAGTTGTAGTAGCTGGGGCAATTGTGGCAGTTGTTTCAATTTTTCATTGTTAGTTGGCTTGTTGTGGAATCTTCAGATGTGGATCTTGGAACAAGTGTTGTTATTAGAGATGCAGTAGTAGTTGTTGGAGTACTTGTTGTAGTGGGTTCTTTAGTTGTAGTTGGAGCAAATGTTGTCGCTACTGCTTCAGTTGTAGTTAGTGGAACACTTGTTTTGATGGGGGTTTTTCAGTTGTAATAGTTTGAGAAATTGTGGTGGGTGCTTTAGTTGTTGTTGGTGGAACACTGATTGTGCTGGGTTCTTTAGTTGTAGTGGTTGGATGAATTATAGTTGTGGGAGCTTCAGTTGTAGTTCTTGGAACACACTTGTGGTTGATTGTTCAAGTGTAGCTGGAGCATTTGTTGTAGTCAGTGCTTTAGTTGTAGTTGATTTAAACTTTGTTGTGGCAGATCCTTCAGTTGTAGTAGTTGGAGCAACTGTTGTAGTGGGAGCCTCAGTACTGGTTTCTGAAAGGCGTGTTGTTGTTTGTGCATCAGTTGTTGTAGCTGGGGCAATTGTTGCAGTAGTTTCATTTTTAGTTGTTAGTTGGCTTGTTGTGGAATCTTCAGTTGTGGATCTTGAAACAAGTGTTGTTTTTGGAGATGCAGTTGTAGTTGTTGGAGTACTTGTTGTAGTTGGTTCTGTCATTGTAGTTGGAGCAAATGTTGTCGCTACTGCTTCAGTTGTAGTTGTGGAACACTTGTTTTGGTGGGTTTTTCAGTTGTAATAGTTTGAGAAATTTGGTGTGGATGCTTTAGTTGTTGTTAGTGGATCACGTGTTGTGCTGGGTTCTTTAGTTGTAATTTTTGGATGAATTATAGTTGTGGGAGCTTCTGTTGTAATTCTTGGCGCACTTGTGGTTGATTGTTCAACTGAATTTGGATAATTTGTTGTAGTCAGTGGTTCAGTTGTAGTTGATTTAAACTTTGTTATCGAAGATCCTTCAGTTGTAGTAGTTGGAGCAACTGTTGTAGTGGGACCCTCAGTACTAGTTTCTGAAAGGTGTGCTGTTGTGATTGCATCAGTTGTAGTAGCTGGGGCAATTGTGGCAGTACTTTCACTTTTCATTGTTAGTGCACTGGTTGTGGAAGCTTCAGTTGTGGATCTTGGAACACGTGTTGTTGTTGGAGAAGCAGTTATAGTTGTTGGAGTATTTGTTGTAGTGGGTTCTTTAGTTGTAGTTGGAGCATATGTTGTCGCTACTGCTTCAGTTGTAGTTAGTGGAACTCTCGTTGTGGTGGGTTTTTCGGTTGTAATAGTTTGAGAAATTGCTGTGGATGCTTTAGTTGTTGTTAGTGGATCACGTGTTGTGCTGGGTTCTTTAGTTGTAATTTTTGGATGAATTATAGTTGTGGGAGCTTCTGTTGTAATTCTTGGCGCACTTGTGGTTGATTGTTCAACTGAATTTGGAGAATTTGTTGTAGTCAGTGGTTCAGTTGTAGTTGATTTAAACTTTGTTGTCGCAGATCCTTCAGTTGTAGTAGTTGGAGCAACTGTTGTAGTGGGAGCCTCAGTACTAGTTTCTGAAAGGCGTTTTGTTGTTTGTGCATCAGTTGTAGTAGCTGGGGCAATTGTTGCAGTAGTTTCACTTTTAGTTGTTAGTGTACTTGTTGTGGAAGCTTCAGTTGTGGATCTTGGAACATGTGTTGTTGTTGGAGATGCAGTTTAGTTGTTGGAGTACTTGTTGTAGTTGGTTCTGTAATTGTAGTTGGAGCATATGTTGTCGCTGCTACTGCTTCAGTTGTAGTTAGTGGAACTCTTGTTGTGGTGGGTTTTTCAGTTCTAATAGTTTGGGAAATTGTGG
Organism: Aldrovandia affinis; assembly: GCA_029706075.1. NCBI lineage: Eukaryota > Metazoa > Chordata > Actinopteri > Notacanthiformes > Halosauridae > Aldrovandia > Aldrovandia affinis. The sequence continues at coordinate 1,858 of JAINUG010000692.1, forward strand.
TGGATGCTTTAGTTGTTGTTAGTGGATCACGTGTTGTGCTGGGTTCTTTAGTTGTAGTTGTTGGATGAATTATAGTTTTGGGAGCTTCAGTTGTAATTCTTGGAACACTTGTGGTTGATTGTTTGTTGTTGACGCAGCATTTGTAGTCAGTGCTTCAGTTGTAGTTGATTTAAACTTTGTTGTCTCAGATCCTTCAGTTGTAGTAGTTGGAGCAACTGTTGTAGTGGGAGCCTCAGTACTGGTTTCTGAAAGGCTTGCTGTTGTGATTGCATCAGTTGTAGTAGCTGGGGCAATTGTGGCAGTTGTTTCACTTTTAGTTGTTAGTGCACTTGTTGTGGAAGCTTCAGTTGTGGATCTTGGAACATGTGTTGTTGTTGGAGATGCAGTAGTTATTGTTGGAGTACTTGTTGTAGTTGGTTCTGTTGTTGTAGTTGGAGCATATGTTGTCGCTACTGCTTCAGTTGTAGTTAGTGGAACTCTTGTTGTGGTGGGTTTTTCAGTTCTAATAGTTTGGAAATTGTGGTGGATGCTTTAGTTGTTGTTAGTGGATCACGTGTTGTGCTGGGTTCTTTAGTTGTAGTTGTTGGATGAATTATAGTTTTGGGAGCTTTAGTTGTAATTCTTGGAGCACTTGTGGTTGATTGTTCAAGCTGTTTTGGAGCATTTGTTGTAGTCAGTGCTTCAGTTGTAGTTGATTTAAACTTTGTTGTCTCAGATCCTTCAGTTGTAGTAGTTGGAGCAACTGTTGTAGTGGGACCCTCAGTACTGGTTTCTGAAAGGTGTTTTGTTGTGATTGCATCAGTTGTAGTAGCTGGGGCAATTGTGGCAGTTGTTTCACTTTTAATTGTTAGTTACTTGTTGTGGAAGCTTCAGTTGTGGATATTGGAACAAGTGTTGTTGTTGGAGATGCAGTTGTAGTACTTGTTGTAGGAGTTCGGTTGTTGTAGTGGGTTCTTGCTTCAGTTGTAGTTGTGGAACACTTGTTTTGATGGGGGTTTCAGTTCTAATAGTTTGGGAAATTGTGGTTGCTTTAGTTGTTGTTAGTGGAACACTGTTGTGCTGGGTTTTTGTAGTGTTTGGAGGAATTATAGTTTGGGAGAAAGTTGTAGTTCTTGGAACATGCTTTGGTTTGTTGTTTGGAGCATTTGTTGGAGTGCTTCAGTTGTAGTTGGGTTCTTTTGTTGCAGTCCTTCAGTTGTAGTAGCAACTGTTGTAGTGGGAGCCTCAGTACTGGTTTCTGAAAGGCGTTTTGTTGTTTGTGCATCAGTTGTTGTAGCTGGGGCAATTGTTGCAGTTGTTTCAATTTTAGTTGTTAGTGGCTTGTTGTGGAAGCTTCAGTTGTGGATCTTGGAACACGTGTTGTTGTTGGAGATGCAGTTATAGTTGTTGGAGTATTTGTTGTAGTGGGTTCTTTAGTTGTAGTTGGAGCATATGTTGTCGCTACTGCTTCAGTTGTAGTTAGTGGAACTCTCGTTGTGGTGGGTTTTTCGGTTGTAATAGTTTGAGAAATTGTTGTGGATGCTTTAGTTGTTGTTAGTGGGAACGTGTTGTGCTGGGTTCTTTAGTTGTAATTGTTGGATGAATTATAGTTGTGGGAGCTTCTGTTGTAATTCTTGGCGCACTTGTGGTTGATTGTTCAACTGAATTTGGAGAATTTGTTGTAGTCAGTGGTTCAGTTGTAGTTGATTTAAACTTTGTTGTCGCAGATCCTTCAGTTGTAGTAGTTGGAGCAACTGTTGTAGTGGGAGCCTCAGTACTAGTTTCTGAAAGGCGTGTTGTTGTTTGTGCATCAGTTGTTGTAGCTGGGGCAATTGTTGCAGTAGTTTCACTTTTAGTTGTTAGTGTACTTGTTGTGGAAGCTTCAGTTGTGGATCTTGAAACACGTGTTGTTTTTGGAGATGCAGTTGTAGTTGTTGGAGTACTTGTTGTAGTTGGTTCTGTCATTGTAGTTGGAGCATATGTTGTCGCTACTGCTTCAGTTGTAGTTAGTGGAACTCTCGTTGTGGTGGGTTTTTCGGTTGTAATAGTTTGAGAAATTTCGGTGGATGCTTTAGTTGTTGTTAGTGGATCACGTGTTGTGCTGGGTTCTTTAGTTGTAATTTTTGGATGAATTATAGTTGTGGGAGCTTCTGTTGTAATTCTTGGCGCACTTGTGGTTGATTGTTCAACTGAATTTGGATAATTTGTTGTAGTCAGTGGTTCAGTTGTAGTTGATTTAAACTTTGTTATCGAAGATCCTTCAGTTGTAGTAGTTGGAGCAACTGTTGTAGTGGGACCCTCAGTACTAGTTTCTGAAAGGTGTGCTGTTGTGATTGCATCAGTTGTAGTAGCTGGGGCAATTGTGGCAGTACTTTCACTTTTCATTGTTAGTGCACTGGTTGTGGAAGCTTCAGTTGTGGATCTTGGAACACGTGTTGTTGTTGGAGATGCAGTTATAGTTGTTGGAGTATTTGTTGTAGTGGGTTCTTTAGTTGTAGTTGGAGCATATGTTGTCGCTACTGCTTCAGTTGTAGTTAGTGGAACTCTCGTTGTGGTGGGTTTTTCGGTTGTAATAGTTTGAGAAATTGTTGTGGATGCTTTAGTTGTTGTTAGTGGATCACGTGTTGTGCTGGGTTCTTTAGTTGTAGAATTATAGTTTGGGAGGTTGTAGTTCAACTTGTGGTTTGTTGTTGTGGAGATTTGCCTCAGTACTAGTTTCTGAAAGGCTTTGTTGTGGCAGGTCCTTTGTTTTAGTTGCATCAGTTGTGTGTAGCTGGGTTTCTGAAATTGTTGCAGTCAGTTTTAGCTGGGGCAATTTTTAGTTTTTTTAGTTGTTAGTACTTGTTGGAAGCTTCAGTTGTGGATATTGGAAAATGTGTTGTTGTTGGAGATGCAGTTGTTATTGTTGGAGTACTTGTTGTAGTTGGTTCTGTAATTGTAGTTGGAGCATATGTTGTCGCTACTGCTTCAGTTGTAGTTAGTGGAACTCTTGTTGTGGTGGGTTTTTCAGTTGAAATAGTTGGGGAAATTGTGGTGGATGCTTTAGTTGTTGTTAGTGGATCACGTGTTGTGCTGGGTTCTTTAGTTGTAGTTGTTGGATGAATTATAGTTTTGGGAGCTTTAGTTGTAATTCTTGGAGCACTTGTGGTTGATTGTTCATGTGAAGTTGGCGCATTTGTTGTAGTCAGTGCTTCAGTTGTAGTTGATTTAAACTTTGTTGTCTCAGATCCTTCAGTTGTAGTAGTTGGAGCAACTGTTGTAGTGGGACCCTCAGTACTTGTTTCTGAAAGGCTTGTTGTTGTGATTGCATCAGTTGTAGTAGCTGGGGCAATTGTGGCAGTAGTTTCACTTTTTTTGTTAGTTGCTTGTTGTGGAAGCTTCAGTTGTGGATCTTGGAACACGTGTTGTTTTTGGAGATGCAGTTGTAGTTGTTGGAGTACTTGTTGTAGTGGGTTCTTTAGTTGTAGTTGGAGCATATGTTGTCGCTACTGCTTCAGTTGTAGTTAGTGGAACTCTCGTTGTGGTGGGTTTTTCGGTTGTAATAGTTTGAGAAATTGTTGTGGATGCTTTAGTTGTTGTTAGTGGATCACGTGTTGTGCTGGGTTCTTTAGTTGTAATTTTTGGATGAATTATAGTTGTGGGAGCTTCTGTTGTAATTCTTGGCGCACTTGTGGTTGATTGTTCAACTGAATTTGGATAATTTGTTGTAGTCAGTGGTTCAGTTGTAGTTGATTTAAACTTTGTTGTCGGCAGATCCTTCAGTTGTAGTAGTTGGAGCAACTGTTGTAGTGGGACCCTCAGTACTAGTTTCTGAAAGGTGTTTTGTTGTGATTGCATCAGTTGTAGTAGCTGGGGCAATTGTGGCAGTACTTTCACTTTTCACTGGTTGTGGAATCTTCAGTTGTGGATTTGGAACAAGTGTTGTTGTTGGAGATGCTTTTAGTTGTAGTTGGAGCATATGTTGTGCTACTGCTTCTAGTTGTGGAAAGCTTGGGGTTTCAGTTCTAATAGTTTGAGTTGTGGTTTTCTTGGGTTCTTTAGTTGTAGTGTTTGTTGTTGGAGCTTCAGTTGTAGTTCTGCAGTTGCAGTGCTTCAGTTGTGAAGCTGTCCTTCAGTTGAGTAGTTTAGGTACTTTTGGGAGCCTCAGTACTTGTTTGTACTTGTTGTTGGTTCAGTTGTGGCTGGGGCAATTGTGGAAATTTTCGTTGTTGTTGCTTGTTTTGTAGTTGGAGCATATGGTTTGTCATTGTAGTTGGAGCATATGTTGTCGCTGCTGCTTCAGTTGTAGTTAGTGGAACTCTTGTTGTGGTGGGTTTTTCGGTTGTAATAGTTTGAGAAATTGCCGTGGATGCTTTAGTTGTTGTTAGTGGATCGCGTGTTGTGCTGGGTTCTTTAGTTGTGATTTTTGGATGAATTATAGTTGTGGGAGCTTCTGTTGTAATTCTTGGCGCACTTGTGGTTGATTGTTCAACTGAATTTGGAGAATTTGTTGTAGTCAGTGGTTCAGTTGTAGTTGATTTAAACTTTGTTGTCTCAGATCCTTCAGTTGTAGTAGTTGGAGCAACTGTTGTAGTGGGACCCTCAGTACTAGTTTCTGAAAGGCGTGCTGTTGTGATTGCATCAGTTGTAGTAGCTGGGGCAATTGTGGCAGTAGTTTCACTTTTCATTGTTAGTGCACTGGTTGTGGAAGCTTCAGTTGTGGATCTTGGAACATGTGTTGTTGTTGGAGATGCAGTTGTAGTTGTTGGAGTATTTGTTGTAGTGGGTTCTTTAGTTGTAGTTGGAGCATATGTTGTCGCTACTGCTTCAGTTGTAGTTAGTGGAACTCTCGTTGTGGTGGGTTTTTCGGTTGTAATAGTTTGAGAAATTGTTGTGGATGCTTTAGTTGTTGTTAGTGGATCACGTGTTGTGCTGGGTTCTTTAGTTGTAATTTTGGATGAATTATAGTTGTGGGAGCTTCTGTTGTAATTCTTGGCGCACTTGTGGTTGATTGTTCAACTGAATTTGGAGAATTTGTTGTAGTCAGTGCTTCAGTTGTAGTTGATTTAAACTTTGTTGTCTCAGATCCTTCAGTTGTAGTAGTTGGAGCAACTGTTGTAGTGGGACCCTCAGTACTAGTTTCTGAAAGGCGTTTGTTGTGATTGCATCAGTTGTAGTAGCTGGGGCAATTGTGGCAGTACTTTCACTTTTCAATTGTTAGTGCACTGGTTGTGGAAGCTTCAGTTGTGGATCTTGGAACATGTGTTGTTGTTGGAGATGCAGTTGTAGTTGTTGGAGTACTTGTTGTAGTTGGTTCTGTAATTGTAGTTGGAGCATATGTTGTCGCTACTGCTTCAGTTGTAGTTAGTGGAACTCTTGTTGTGGTGGGTTTTTCAGTTGAAATAGTTGGGGAAATTGTGGTGGATGCTTTAGTTGTTGTTAGTGGATCACGTGTTGTGCTGGGTTCTTTAGTTGTAGTTGTTGGATGAATTATAGTTTTGGGAGCTTTAGTTGTAATTCTTGGAGCACTTGTGGTTGATTGTTCATGTGAAGTTGGCGCATTTGTTGTAGTCAGTGCTTCAGTTGTAGTTGATTTAAACTTTGTTGTCTCAGATCCTTCAGTTGTAGTAGTTGGAGCAACTGTTGTAGTGGGACCCTCAGTACTAGTTTCTGAAAGGTGTGCTGTTGTGATTGCATCAGTTGTAGTAGCTGGGGCAATTGTGGCAGTACTTTCACTTTTCATTGTTAGTGCACTGGTTGTGGAAGCTTCAGTTGTGGATCTTGGAACATGTGTTGTTGTTGGAGATGCAGTTATAGTTGTTGGAGTATTTGTTGTAGTGGGTTCTTTAGTTGTAGTTGGAGCATATGTTGTTGCTACTGCTTCAGTTGTAGTTAGTGGAACTTGTTTTGTGGTGGGTTTTTCAGTTGTAATAGTTTGGAAACTGCTTTAGTTGTTGTTGTGGAACACGTGTTGTGCTGGGTTTTTAGTTGTTGAAATAGTTTGGGAGCTTTGTTGTAGTTCTTGGATGCTTTGGTTGATTGTTGTTGTGGATCATTTGTTGTGCTGTGGTTCAGTTTAGTTGATTTAAACTTTGTTGTGGCAGATCCTTCAGTTGTAGTAGTTGGAGCAACTGTTGTAGTGGGAGCCTCAGTACTAGTTTCTGAAAGGCGTGTTGTTGTTTGTGCATCAGTTGTTGTAGCTGGGGCAATTGTTGCAGTAGTTTCACTTTTAGTTGTTAGTGTACTTGTTGTGGAAGCTTCAGTTGTGGATATTGGAAAATGTGTTGTTGTTGGAGATGCAGTTGTAGCTGTTGGAGTACTTGTTGTAGTTGGTTCTGTAATTGTAGTTGGAGCATATGTTGTCGCTACTGCTTCAGTTGTAGTTAGTGGAACTCTTGTTGTGGTGGGTTTTTCAGTTGAAATAGTTGGGGAAATTGTGGTGGATGCTTTAGTTGTTGTTAGTGGATCACGTGTTGTGCTGGGTTCTTTAGTTGTAGTTGTTGGATGAATTATAGTTTTGGGAGCTTTAGTTGTAATTCTTGGAGCACTTGTGGTTGATTGTTCATGTGAAGTTGGCGCATTTGTTGTAGTCAGTGCTTCAGTTGTAGTTGATTTAAACTTTGTTGTCTCAGATCCTTCAGTTGTAGTAGTTGGAGCAACTGTTGTAGTGGGACCCTCAGTACTAGTTTCTGAAAGGCTTGCTGTTGTGATTGCATCAGTTGTAGTAGCTGGGGCAATTGTGGCAGTACTTTCACTTTTCATTGTTAGTGCACTGGTTGTGGAAGCTTCAGTTGTGGATCTTGGAACACGTGTTGTTGTTGGAGATGCAGTTATAGTTGTTGGAGTATTTGTTGTAGTGGGTTCTTTAGTTGTAGTTGGAGCATATGTTGTCGCTACTGCTTCAGTTGTAGTTAGTGGAACTCTTGTTGTGGTGGGTTTTTCAGTTGTAATAGTTTGAGAAATTGTGGTGGATGCTTTAGTTGTTGTTAGTGGCTTGTTCTTTAGTTGTGGGCATCACGTGTTGTGCTGGGTTCTTTAGTTTTAGTTGTTAGAAACCTTTTTGTGGCAGATCCCTCAGTTGTAGTAGTTGGAGCAACTGTTGTAGTGGGAGCTTCAATACTAGTTTCTGAAAGGCGTGTTGTTGTGTGTGCTACAGTTGTAGTTGGTGGGGTAATTGTGGCAGTGGTTATACTTTTAGATTTATGTGTATGTGTTTTGGAAGCATTAGGCAGTAGTTATTGTTGGAGTACTTTTTGTTTTGAGCTTTAGTTATATTTGATGAAAGGTTTTTTGTTTGTTTTTCAGATGCAGTTGTAAGGGCAAATGTGGTAGTAAGTTTCAGTTGTAATCTTTGGGAAATTTGTGGGTGCTTTAGTTGTTGTTAGTGTATCGCGTGTTGTGCTGGGTTCTTTGGTTGTAATTTTTGGATGAATTATAGTTGTGGGAGCTTCAGTTGTAATTCTTTGAGCACTTGTGGTTGATTGTACAACTAAAGTTGGAGCATTTGTTATAGTCAGTGCTTCAGTTGTTGTTGGTTTAAACTTTGTTGTCGCAGATCCTTCAGTTGTAGTAGTTGGAGCAACTGTTGTAGTGGGAGCCTCAGTACTAGTTTCTGAAAGGCGTGTTGTTGTTTGTGCATCAGTTGTTGTAGCTGGGGCAATTGTTGCAGTAGTTTCACTTTTAGTTGTTAGTGTACTTGTTGTGGAAGCTTCAGTTGTGGATCTTGGAAAGTGTGTTGTTGTTGGAGATGCAGTTGTAGCTGTTGGAGTACTTGTTGTAGTGGGTTCTTTAGTTGTAGTTGGAGCATATGTTGTCGCTACTGCTTCAGTTGTAGTTAGTGGAACTCTCGTTGTGGTGGGTTTTTCGGTTGTAATAGTTTGAGAAATTGTTGTGGATGCTTTAGTTGTTGTTAGTGGATCACGTGTTGTGCTGGGTTCTTTAGTTGTAGTTGTTGGATGAATTATAGTTGGGAGTAGTTGTAGTTCTTGGAGCAACTGTTGTTGTAGTGGAGCATTTGTTGAGCCTTCAGTTGTAGTTTCTAAACTTTGTTGTGGCAGATCCTTCAGTTGTAGTAGTTGTTGTTTGTGGGCATCAGTTGTTTCTGTAGCTGTTGTGGCAATCAGTTGTAGTAGCTGGGGCAATTTGGCAGTTGTTTCACTTTTAGTTGTTAGTGTACTTGTTGTGGAAGCTTCAGTTGTGGATATTGGAAAATGTGTTGTTGTTGGAGATGCAGTTGTAGCTGTTGGAGTACTTGTTGTAGTTGGTTCTGTAATTGTAGTTGGAGCATATGTTGTCGCTACTGCTTCAGTTGTAGTTAGTGGAACTCTTGTTGTGGTGGGTTTTTCAGTTGAAATAGTTGGGGAAATTGTGGTGGATGCTTTAGTTGTTGTTAGTGGATCACGTGTTGTGCTGGGTTCTTTAGTTGTAGTTGTTGGATGAATTATAGTTTTGGGAGCTTTAGTTGTAATTCTTGGAGCACTTGTGGTTGATTGTTCAATGAAGTTGGCGCATTTGTTGTAGTCAGTGCTTCAGTTGTAGTTGATTTAAACTTTGTTGTCTCAGATCCTTCAGTTGTAGTAGTTGGAGCAACTGTTGTAGTGGGACCCTCAGTACTAGTTTCTGAAAGGCTTGCTGTTGTGATTGCATCAGTTGTAGTAGCTGGGGCAATTGTGGCAGTACTTTCACTTTTAATTGTTAGTGCACTGGTTGTGGAAGCTTCAGTTGTGGATCTTGGAACACGTGTTGTTGTTGGAGATGCAGTTATAGTTGTTGGAGTATTTGTTGTAGTGGGTTCTTTAGTTGTAGTTGGAGCATATGTTGTCGCTACTGCTTCAGTTGTAGTTTAGTGGAACACTCGTTGTGGTGGGTTTTTCGGTTGTAATAGTTTGAGAAATTGCTGTGGATGCTTTAGTTGTTGTTAGTGGATCACGTGTTGTGCTGGGTTCTTTAGTTGTAATTTCTGGATGAATTATAGTTGTGGGAGCTTCTGTTGTAATTCTTGGCGCACTTGTGGTTGATTGTTCAACTGAATTTGGAGAATTTGTTGTAGTCAGTGGTTCAGTTGTAGTTGATTTAAACTTTGTTGTCGCAGATCCTTCAGTTGTAGTAGTTGGAGCAACTGTTGTAGTGGGAGCCTCAGTACTAGTTTCTGAAAGGCGTGTTGTTGTTTGTGCATCAGTTGTTGTAGCTGGGGCAATTGTTGCAGTAGTTTCACTTTTAGTTGTTAGTGTACTTGTTGTGGAAGCTTCAGTTGTGGATATTGGAAAATGTGTTGTTGTTGGAGATGCAGTTGTAGCTGTTGGAGTACTTGTTGTAGTTGGTTCTGTAATTGTAGTTGGAGCATATGTTGTCGCTACTGCTTCAGTTGTAGTTAGTGGAACTCTTGTTGTGGTGGGTTTTTCAGTTGAAATAGTTGGGGAAATTGTGGTGGATGCTTTAGTTGTTGTTAGTGGATCACGTGTTGTGCTGGGTTCTTTAGTTGTAGTTGTTGGATGAATTATAGTTTTGGGAGCTTTAGTTGTAATTCTTGGAGCACTTGTGGTTGATTGTTCATGTGAAGTTGGCGCATTTGTTGTAGTCAGTGCTTCAGTTGTAGTTGATTTAAACTTTGTTGTCTCAGATCCTTCAGTTGTAGTAGTTGGAGCAACTGTTGTAGTGGGACCCTCAGTACTCGTTTCTGAAAGGCTTGCTGTTGTGATTGCATCAGTTGTAGTAGCTGGGGCAATTGTGGCAGTACTTTCACTTTTAATTGTTAGTGCACTGGTTGTGGAAGCTTCAGTTGTGGATCTTGGAACACGTGTTGTTGTTGGAGAAGCAGTTATAGTTGTTGGAGTATTTGTTGTAGTGGGTTCTTTAGTTGTAGTTGGAGCATATGTTGTCGCTACTGCTTCAGTTGTAGTTAGTGGAACTCTCGTTGTGGTGGGTTTTTCGGTTGTAATAGTTTGAGAAATTTGTGGATGCTTTAGTTGTTGTTAGTGGATCACGTGTTGTGCTGGGTTCTTTAGTTGTAATTTTGGATGAATTATAGTTGTGGGAGCTTCTGTTGTAATTCTTGGCGCACTTGTGGTTGATTGTTCAACTGAATTTGGAGAATTTGTTGTAGTCAGTGGTTCAGTTGTAGTTGATTTAAACTTTGTTGTCGCAGATCCTTCAGTTGTAGTAGTTGGAGCAACTGTTGTAGTGGGAGCCTCAGTACTAGTTTCTGAAAGGCGTGTTGTTGTTTGTGCATCAGTTGTTGTAGCTGGGGCAATTGTTGCAGTAGTTTCACTTTTAGTTGTTAGTGTACTTGTTGTGGAAGCTTCAGTTGTGGATATTGGAAAATGTGTTGTTGTTGGAGATGCAGTTGTAGCTGTTGGAGTACTTGTTGTAGTTGGTTCTGTAATTGTAGTTGGAGCATATGTTGTCGCTACTGCTTCAGTTGTAGTTAGTGGAACTCTTGTTGTGGTGGGTTTTTCGGTTGTAATAGTTTGGGAAATTGTGGTGGATGCTTTAGTTGTTGTTAGTGGATCACGTGTTGTGCTGGGTTCTTTAGTTGTAGTTGTTGGATGAATTATAGTTGTGGGAGCTTCAGTTGTAGTTCTTGGAACACTTGTTGTTGTTTGTTGTTGTGGAGAGCATTTGTTGTGTCAGTGCTTCAGTTGTAGTTGATTTAAACTTTGTTGTGGCAGATCCTTCAGTTGTAGTAGTTGTTGGAGCAACTGTTGTAGTGGGAGCCTCAGTACTAGTTTCTAAAAGGCGTTTTGTTGTGAGTGCATCATTTGATGTAGCAGGGGCAGTTGTGGCAGTAGTTTCACTTTTAGTTGTTATTGAACTTGTTGTGGAAGCTTCAGTTGTGGTTCTTGGAGCATGTGTTGTTGTTAGAGATGCAGTAGTTATTGTTGGAGTACTTGTTGTAGTGGGTTCTGTAGTTGTAGTTGGAGCATATGTTGTTGCTACTGCTTCAGTTGTAGTTAGTGGAACACTTGTTTTGATGGGTTTCAGTTTAATAGTTTTGAAATTGTGGTGGATGCTTTAGTTGTTGTTAGTGGAACACTGATTGTGCTGGGTTCTTTAGTTGTAGTTGTTGGAAGAATTATAGTTGTGGGAGCTTCAGTTGTAGTTCTTGGAACAGTTTGTTGTTTGGAGCATTTTGTTGTCAGTGCTTCAGTTGTAGTTGGTAGAAACTTTGTTGTGGCAGATCCTTCAGTTGTAGTAGTTGGAGCAACTGTTGTAGTGGGAGCCTCAGTACTAGTTTCTGAAAGGCGTGTTGTTGTGAGTGCATCAGTTGTAGTAGCTGGGGCAATTGTGGCAGTTGTTTCACTTTTATGTGTTTTGTTAGTTGGCTTGTTGTGGAATCTTCAGTTGTGGTCACTTTTTGGAACAAGTGTTGTTTTTAGAGATGCAGTTGTTAGTTGTTGGAGTACTTGTTGTAGTGGGTTTGGTAGTTGTAGTTGGAGCATATGTTGTCGCTACTGCTTCAGTTGTAGTTAGTGGAACACTTGTTTTGATGGATTTTTCAGTTGTAATAGTTTGGGAAATTTGTTTGGGTGCTTTAGTTGTCTTTGTTGGACTTGTGGAAGCTTTAGTTGTTGTTAGTGGATCACGTGTTGTGCTGGGTTCTTTAGTTGTAGTTGTTGGATGAATTATAGTTTTGGGAGCTTCAGTTGTAATTCTTGGAGCACTTGTGGTTGATTGTTCAAGTGAAGTTGGAGCATTTGTTGTAGTCAGTGCTTCAGTTGTAGTTGGTTTAAACTTTGTTGTCGCAGATCCTTCAGTTGTAGTAGTTGGAGCAACTGTTGTAGTGGGAGCCTCAGTACTAGTTTCTGAAAGGCGTGTTGTTGTGAGTGCATCAGTTGTTGTAGCTGGGGCAATTGTTGCAGTAGTTTCAATTTTTTAGTTGTTAGTGTACTTGTTGTGGAAGCTTCAGTTGTGATTCTTGGAACACGTGTTGTTGTTGGAGATGCAGATAGTTGTTGGAGTACTTGTTGTAGGTGGTTCTGTAGTTTTAGTTGGAGCATATGTTGTGGCCACTGTTTCAGTTGTAGTTGGTGGAATACTTGTTTTGCTGGGTTTTTTAGTTGTAATAGTTGGATGAATTATTGTTGTAGGGTGCTTTTAGTTGTTGAACTTCTTTGGTGGTTCAGATATAGTTGGAGCATTTGGTGTTGTCAGTGCTTCAGTTGTAGTTGTTGGAGGAATTATTTTTGTGGCAGATCCTTCAGTTGTAGTAGTTGGAGCAACTGTTTTTGTGGGTTTGTTCAAAACTAGTTTCTGAGCATTTGTTGTTGTGAGTGCTTCAGTTGTAGTTGGTGGGGCAATTGTGACAGTAGTCATCCTTCAGTTGTAGTAGTTTATGTGTACGTGTTTTGGAAGTACTGGTTATATAAGACATTTTGTTGTGAGTGTTTTTTAGTTGTAGTAGTTGGGGCAATTGTGGTTGTGTTTCACTTTTTTGTTTTTAGTTGGCTTTTTGTGAATCTTTTTTATTTCTGGAACATGTTGTTGTGTCTGTAGTTGTTGCAGTACTTGTTGTTGTGGGGTTTGTAGTTGTAGTTGGAGCAAATGTTGTGGCTACTGCTTCAGTTTAATTAGTGGAACACTTGTTGTGGTGTGTTTTTCAATTGTAGTAGTTTGGGAAATTGTGGTGGGTGCTTTTTTTATAGTTGGTGGAAATGATTGTGCTGGGTTTTTCAGTTGTGGTTGTTGGGATAATTATTGTTGTGGTAGCTTTAGTTGTAATTCTTGGAACAGAAATGTGGTTTGTTGTTTTAGTTTTTGTTTGAGTGCTTCAGTTTTTGTAATTGTTGTGGCAGGTCCTTCAGTTTTTGTTTATGTAAGACTTGCTGTGGTTTGTTTTTTAGTTGTAATTGTTGGGGCGAATGTGGTCGTACTTTCACTTTTTTGTTTTAGGTTTTTTGTGTTCTTTTTGAGTTGTTCGATGAATTTTGTGTGTAGTTGTTGGCATACTTGCTGTAGTGGGGTTTGTAGTTGTAGCTGGTGCATATGTTGTGACTACTGCTTCAGTTGTAGTTAGTGGAAGACTTATTATGATGGATTTTTCAGTTGTAATAGTTTCGGAAATTGTTTTGAGTGCTTCAGTTATATTTGATGAAAGGTTTTTTGTTTGTTTTTCAGTTGTAGTCGTAAGGGCAAATGTGGTAGTAAGTACACTTGTAGTCTTTGTTGGACTTGTGGTAGCTTTAGTTCTTGTTAGTGGATCACGTGTTGTGCTGGGTTCTTTAGTTGTAGTTGTTGGATGAATTATAGTTTTGGGAGCTTCAGTTGTAATTCTTGGAGCACTTGTGGTTGATTGTTGATGTGAAGTTGGAGCATTTGTTGTAGTCAGTGCTTCAGTTGTAGTTGGTTTAAACTTTGTTGTCGCAGATCCTTCAGTTGTAGTAGTTGGAGCAACTGTTGTAGTGGGAGCTTCAATACTAGTTTCTGAAAGGCGTGTTGTTGTGAGTGCATCAGTTGTTGTAGTTGGAGCAATTGTTGCAGTAGTTTCACTTTTAGTTGTTAGTGTACTTCTTGTGGAAGCTTCAATTGTGATTCTTGGAAAACGTGTTGTTGTTGGAGATGTAGTTGGAGTAGTTGTTGTAGGTGGTTCTGTAGTTTTAGTTGGAGCATATGTTGTGGCCAGTGTTTCAGTTTTAGTTGGTGGAACACTTTTTATGCTGGGTTCTTTAGTTGTAGTTGTTGGATGAATTATAGTTGTGGGAGCTTCAGTTGTAGTTGTTGAAGAACTTCTTGTGGCTGGGTGTTCAGATATAGTTGGAGCATTTGGTGTTGTCAGTGCTTCAGTTGTAGTTGGTAGAAACCTTTTTGTGGCAGATCCTTCAGTTGTAGTAGTTGGAGCAACTGTTTTAGTGGGAGCTTCAAAACTAGTTTCTGAAAGGTGTGTTGTTGTGAGTGCATCATTTGTAGTTGGTGGGGCAATTGTGACAGTAGTCATACTTTTAGATTTATGTGTACGTGTTTTGGAAGCTTGGGGCGAATGTGGTCGTGCTTTCACTTTTTTGTTTAGTTTTTTGTGTACTTTTTTATTTCTTCGATGAATTGTGTCTGTAGTTGTTGCAGTACTTGCTGTTGTGGGGTTTGTAGTTGTAGCTGGTGCATACGTTGTGGCTACAGTTTCAGTTTTAATTAGTGGAACACCTATTGTGGTGTGTTTTTCAATTGTAGTAGTTTGGGAAATTATGGTTGGTGCTTTAGTTATAGTTGATGAATTGATTTTTGTAGTTGTTGTCAGACTAATTGTTCTGGTAGTTCCTTTACTCATAGTTCTTTCATAAATGTTTGTGGTTGGAGCTGTTTTAGTTGTCGTAGTTGGTGTATTACTTGCGGTGGATGCTTCAGTCGTAATTGCTGGTGCACTTGTTGTGGTGGGAGCTGAACTTTTCATTCTAGCGTTAGTTTTTTTGGTATCTGCAGACGTAGTTGTTGGATTGTTTGTTGCAGGAGCTTTCGTTGTCATGGTTGGCGTGCTTGTTGTGGTCTCAGTGGTTTGAGCCTCAGTTGTGACCATTATTGTCGAAGTAGCTCTAAAAATACATATTATGTTTACATTTTTTAAAGAAATTTTAATTATGTTTAAAATTAAAGGTCCATTTAGTTTAATTATATTAGTCTTAAAAAATATTGTCATACTTACATTACTCCTTTGGTTTCATTGATTTGCCAGCAGAAACAGAGTGTAGCTAGTAATGTAAAAAATATGTTCAGTTATGCTTCACAAATCATGTTATTAGGCACATATTATGGTATGTTATGCCTACACACCCCATGATGCATATACAGTGGGGAGAACAAGTATTTGATACACTGCCGATTTTGCAGGTTTTCCCACTTACAAAGCATGTAGAGGTCTGTAATTTTTATTATAGGTACACTTCAACTGTGAGAGACGGAATCTAAAACAAAAATCCAGAAAATCACATTGTATGATTTTTAAATAATTAATTTGCATTTTATTGCATGAAATAAGTATTTGATCACCTACCAACCAGTAAGAATTCCGGCTCTCACAGACCTGTTAGTTTTTCTTTAAGAAGCCCTCCTATTCTCCACTCATTACCTGTATTAACTGCACCTGTTTGAACTCGTTACCTGTATAAAAGACACCTCTCCACACACTCAATCAATCAGACTCCAACCTCTCCACAATGGGCAAGACCAAAGAGCTGTCTAAGGACATCAGGGATAAAATTGTAGACCTGCACAAGGCTGGGATGGGCTACAGGACAATAGGCAAGCAGCTTGGTGAGAAGGCAACAACTGTTGGCGCAATTATTAGAAAATGGAAGAAGTTTAAGATGACGGTCAATCTCCCTCGGTCTGGGGCTCCATGCAAGATCTCACCTCGTGGGGCATCAATGATCATGAGAAAGGTGAGGGATCAGCCCAGAACTACACGGCAGGACCTGGTAAATGACCTGAAGAGAGCTGGGACCACAGTCTCAAAGAAAACCATTAGTAACACACTACGCCGTCATGGATTAAAATCCTGCAGCGCACGCAAGTCCCCCTGCTCAAGCCAGCGCATGTCCAGGCCCGTCTGAGGTTTGCCAATGACCATCTGGATGATCCAGAGGAGGAATGGGAGAAGGTCATGTGGTCTGATGAGACCAAAATAGAGCTTTTGGTATAAACTCCACTCGCCGTGTTTGGAGGAAGAAGAAGGATGAGTACAACCCAAGAACACCATCCCAACCGTGAAGCATGGAGGTGGAAACATCATTCTTTGGGGATGCTTTTCTGCAAAGGGGACAGGACGAATGCACCGTATTGAGGGGAGGATGGATGGGGCCATGTATCGCGAGATCTTGGCCAATAACCTCCTTCCCTCAATAAGAGCATTGAAGATGGGTCGTGGCTGGGTCTTCCAGCATGACAACGACCCGAAACACACAGCCAGGGCAACTAAGGAGTGGCTCCGTAAGAAGCATCTCAAGGTCCTGGAGTGGCCTAGCCAGTCTCCAGACCTGAACCCAATAGAAAATCTTTGGACGGAGCTGAAAGTCCATGTTGCCCAGCGACAGCCCCGAAACCAGAAGGATCTGGAGAAGATCTGTATGGAGGAGTGGGCCAAAATCCCTGCTGCAGTGTGTGCAAACCTGGTCAAGAACTACAGGAAACGTCTGATCTCTGTAATTGCAAACAAAGGTTTCTGTACCAAATATTAAGTTCTGTTTTTCTGATGTAACAAATACTTATTTCATGCAATAAAATGCAAATTAATTACTTAAAAATCATACAATGTGATTTTCTGGATTTTTGTTTTAGATTCTATCTCTCACAGTTGAAGTGTACCTATGATAAAAATTACAGACCTCTACATTCTTTGTAAGTGGGAAAACCTGCAAAATCGGCAGTGTATCAAATACTTGTTCTCCCCACTGTAGGTTTATTTTACAAACAGGGAAGTAAAATTTCATCCATGTGATACGCAATCAGATTTCATGTTTTGGAAAATAAAATTGTTTCACACCACTTTTTCAAATCATTTTTGCAACACAACAAGTATGTCTAAAATTCATGAAGTTGACAGACAATGAATTAATATATAACTGTAATGTCCTGTGACATAAAGTAAAAATGATGAAGACTTATATTCTGTATTGTATTTTTAAATGCCAAATACCACTATCCTATGAAGTAGTATCTCAAGTGACAATGCATTTAATATTATTAGAGATAGATTAGCCCAGGACACAGTGAACAGTCCTAATATAAAGATTAGTCTGTTTTTTAATAGGGCATCTTGGTTTAATATGGATCTCTCACTGAGTAACTAAATATTGCATAAAAAATAACACATTTAAATATAAACTACAAATATTCCTAATTCCAGGCAAAGATGAGGTATACTTACCCACTGTGACAAAGATCCTTATTTCTCTTCGGATTTTAAATCCATGATACGTAGAGGGAAACAGTCTAAGTTAGCAGAAACAGAGGGAATCATCAATGTTCATACAAACAGAGATGCAAATGATTGTGCAGAAAGGTTTCCTTTCTTCTGTAGCCTATGAACAGTTCTTGTTGCTTATGCTATATATGTTATGTTGTTGAAAGGTTGCTATGTCTGCCTGTCAATCTAAGTAAGAAAGGAAAAGGCCACCAGAAGCTGTGCATTCTTTTAATATATATGCTTTCCTGGAGTGGAGATGGGGCCCTCAGTGAAGCACATGTTTGGTAATGCACAGTAGGCATAGGCTACACGTAATACAGAATCTGTTTGATTGTATATTTTTATCTTTAATTAATTTTTACATGCACTTAAATGCAGTGAGAAAAGCTAAGTTTACTACACTGGTTTGACTCTTCCATTAATCACCCCAGCATGTATTGGGTCAATTATAAAATACTGCACATGCCTGGTTGCGTATAATTATTTCTAGCATGGCAGCAAGAGAAGACCTTGCTGGCATGAGTATAATGAGAAATCAATGAGAATAGTTGTCTTTTTATAATTGTTTGCTTTGATTTTGGGGCTGTTTAACAATGTGTTGTTTGCCTATTTTATCAATTTAGTCTGTTTTTAACTACTGTTCGAACCAGTAAGATTTTATCCGTTTGTCATGTACTTGCTATTTTAGTGCTGTCTTTTCTGTATTGTGTGTTTTTAAGTGAACCCCATGAAGGGGGATCCGAATAAAGGAATAAACTTCAGTGCCTTTGAAATTAGGGTGATTGTTGGGGTGTGCTTGACAGGAGCTTCAGTGATTAAGTCAGCTCAACTTGCTGATGTTTCACAAGCAATAGTGTCTAAATAGTGATGTCAGCATGGGACAAACCGGGAGCAATGGCAGATCACTTGACGCAAATTTCACCCTGGTCCAAGAGCAGCCAGGTTTATCAAAACAGTGTTGGCCCAACAACTTATTAAGTGACTTTACATTGGTCCATTTTTTTCTGTTTGTTTTTGTTTATTTATTTTAGGCACAGACAATTACGCTGATACATATTGCTCCATGTATGACTGGATTAATACTATAAAGCTGGAGTATTAGTGTGGGTTTGTGTGCAAGAGCTCAACAGTTTATTAGTCAGTTACCTCTGTGTCATAATGCATATGATTACTTGCAGTGGTGAAAATAACTTGATAGTATACTGGTATGTTTTATTTCATGTACAGCTTCAGTTATTTGCATTTCTTTCAGTATAAAGGTATCATGCCCTTTGAATCAGCCTTCTGAACATGTCAGCGTATGGTTGTGCTCCTAGCTGAAGATGGACTGACAATGAGACAATGCTGGAGAACCTCGCCTGCAATAATGCATGAGAAAAGGGACCAACTCACTGGGCTCATTTCGCAATGCTGATTCTCTTCTGAATTCCCTCTTCTGAATGCGACCAATTCCCACCCTACTGCTTGTCTAATTCCCTGCTCCACCAGGGAGGGGTGGTGCTGTCTCTTCATCACTGGGCAGTAGTTTGCGTACAAGCCTCTGTGAACACAATACTAGTCTATACACTCGCTATCAGGAGTGGGCCAGAGCAGGCAGACTGACACCCTCACTGGATTCAATAATTCAGATGGGTTTCTTGCTAAAGTTTGTTCAAACTCCTCCTGCTTTGCACTTTGCACCCCTGTTCTGTTCCTCACCCAATGTTTCATCTGGCCTGCACTTTGACAGAGATGCTGTTACTGAGGTGGGGGATACGATGCCTGGCTGCTTGCTGAAAGTGGGGGTTACGTGCGCGCATCACAGGCAACCCAAGAGACGTGCTGTCGCCTGTCGGGTCAAGCGCAGGTGACGGGGTCAGAGAGGCACGCACTACTGATGCAGTCAGGCAGAGAGTCAACATCAGCACGACGCAAGGTAGATATCAGATCGATGACAGATTTTATATTGGCACAATGACTTTGAAAAAGCACAAGCCTTCAGGTGCGCAGGGGAGAAAACGGAGGAAAGAGGAGGAAAAGAGAGCCCAATTAAGAGGTAGGCTATGTCATCAAAATGCCGTTTTGTTGTGTTTCTGTGTTATTGTAGGAGGCTAGGGAGCTAACCAGCTAAGTAATAAACAAGCTAATGCTAGCTAGATAATGCGATGCTAAGAGCTACTGCTAGACTCATACAGATTGAAGGATGAATGCATGCTGATGCTGAGTTACCCTCACGTTTTGGCTTGAAGCTTATTAGTACCCACCTGTAGTTATTACCAAAACTAGGCTACTACACCTGAATTGCAGAGTTGCAAAACCCTCATGCTTGCCTTGAGTCTCAAGCTTTATTATTAGGCTACCAAAATGAGTCGTAGGCTACAACATTAAAACCTGCACTATAACCTTTATAAATGTGAATGACACAAATATTTCTTGTTTGAAGATGTTTAAGATAAGTCTTCTCTTACCTCCTTAAAGGAGTAAAACTGACTTTGCTATGTGAACCAAATACTTACTACCAAAGACTATTGAACATAGCACATTTTCAATACATGTTTACATGAAGGAAAAATATTTGCTGTCTCTAGGACTGAGGAAGGACCTCCCTCTAGTGGTAGAAATAAGAGCAGCAGCTACTGCATCTATCTCCAATGATGACCTGCTGACATGGTGTAGAACTCTGACCTTGATAGAGAGATAGACTTTGTTAACAATTGTGTTAAAAGTGAGTTTTCTGACCATTTTCTCTTATCCTCCCTGTTTAAATGAGACTTTGGTAAGTGATTTGTTTGAGAAGTGATTTTATTTGAAAAATAAAATGTTAAAAATCATTTTTGTCTTGAATCCATGGTGATGTCTGATTGATGTTTGTTGGGGGCAATCTCGCCTAGGGCACCAAAATGTGTAGAGCCGGCCCTGGGTGTGGGGTAGCTCATCATGCAGATTAATAAATGGGCAGGGAAGGTTAAAGGTCAAAAATTGACAGATACTGTTAGGGAGCTATATACAGTAGATAAACAGATATCAAGCAGCTTTACTGTGCCTGTAAGAAGTCTTAAATATTTAGGTAATAGTTACCTAACATCCCCCCAGTGTAGGACATGTTGAGCACATGTATGTTCCTACTTAAACTTTTGTCAGAAAAATGTAAATCTTTATTTGTACCATCATAATAATAAAATAATCTGTAGTTTATCCTTCAGGTATTTCTGTAATCCACTGAACTAACAAGAATTAGCATAATCAAAGTTACATTTTTTCAGTGAGGTTGTTAACTCTCTCAACATATACATTGATCTGCATGCTAAGGAAGTACACAAGTTTCACCTTTCTCATATATTGGATGTAAATGCAAATCAATCTGTTCCAACAGTGTACCATTGGCCAGAATTGTCTCACACCAGCCATGAGCAGTCCAGTTATACACTATGTCATCTCCTCATTTGTGTACTCAGAAAAGCATTTTGATTGATGTGTATACCTAAGGCAGACAACAGAATAGGGCAAATCATTTTTGACTAGAAGGCATTGTACATCTATTGAAATATGTTCCTTGACTGTACCCATGGAAAAAAGGACCACACACTAACAAAACTCTGTTGGCATGTAATCCTCTCATATTTGTACACAGCAACGCATTTTTGACTGGTTTCAATTGTCAAACAATGCCATAGGGTTCACCATTTTTGATGAGGCAGCATTTACAGCAACCAAGATACTGTATGTCTCATATTGATATAATTGTAAAGAGTCCAATATCATCAAAAACGCCCTGGTCATACACCTCGCATGTAGTGATATTTGACCATTCTTAAATGAGGTTGGTGAAATTGAGAAATAAAACTAATATTATAATGTACAAACCCAGCTTTTGTGTTCTGTCTCTGTTCTATCTACTCCTTACCCCAGTATTTTAACATCTAACCCAAAACCTCCAGTTATCCTAAGAAGTTAGGGAATAATATGTTACTATTAAATGTATCTGTCTAATGAATCTTAATTATATATTCTATATAGCATACATATTATTAACTAGAACCTGAAACAAAAGTTATATGAAAGGACGCAGGATTTCTATTGACCAATTTGTCAGTCAGTATAAAAATGCAGTTCTGAATAAGTTATCTTATTTTACGTATGCGGTTAGGAGGGTACATAACACTGGCTACAAAAAAAAAAAAATGTCTTTCTTGCATGGAGTTTGGAAACTGGTTTTGGCTAAGATTTGCTCTATCACCTCAAGTTTTTGTGCTATCTATGCTCCATATTCATGGATTTTACAAAAGTTGACCATCCAGTCTGGCAATCTTGGTGGGGATAAAACAGCAAAAGCTTGATTATTCTCACAAAACTACTTCATTTAGGGCCTTAAAATAATTTGACAAATGTTTTAAGTCATAAAAGACTTAAGCTGTGAAGACTCTACCTAATCTAAGTTTTACAATTAAATATTGTAATTGAAGTAGGTACCTTTCATTGTAAACATTTTTGCATCTATCGATCTTCTAATGCAATGTTTTTCAACTTCGAGTGTAAAATTGCTGTTTTCTCAAAAATAATGATTTTTCATCGTTCAAAAACCTGATGTGATAGGCAAAAACTAATGCCAGACTTGGATTCAGCACCCAAAAGTTAGCTGGAATCCGTTGAAAAACCCCATGCAAGAAAAATCGTGTTGACCAGTGTAATGAATTGTAAATACAGTTTTACTTTCAGTTTACTATTCTAATATTCTTTCCTCAGTTGGACCCCGGCAGTGCCTTTTTCCCACATTATGTTGTAGGAAAGTTTATTTTTTGGACGGCGCCTAGCGTCATGTCATATTTTCTTTACATCATTGGTTGTTTGTTTTCTTTATATCATCCACTGTTCGTTTTGTTATGCCTAATGAATTATTTATTTTTGTGATGTCACTTTTCTGTGACTGTACCTGGTTTCACGATTACCTTTATTTCCTGATCTGCATCTCTAACTTTTATTTTTCTCATGGTTCCCTCGCTGCTCCATATCCATTTCATGACACTTTGTGATCTGGACGTGTAAGTATGCCATATTGTTTCAGATCATTTTATGGGTGTATCCTACCGCAAATTACGAATGAGGGCATTTCATTTCTTTGATTGCATAATTAGAACCAGTCTTAGTAAATTGGTCGTTAATGTGTCGCTATTTGCAACCGCAAAGTAGCCACAACAAAATAGCGACTGTCTTTGCGCTGCCAATATCTTACTAAATCTGTCCCAGAGTATGCTACCCAGTGGTGTAGGCCATTCATTTCCTGACAATTGCTGAGGATTGTTGCAAAAATGATAAACCAGAGTTTAAATCAAGCCAGAGCCCATGCATACTTTATAACTGTGGAATACAACCACAAAAGTTACCAATTAAATTTCTAAACACATTTGTGAAACATCTTTGTAGATACTTATATTTTGTTTATTGGGGCATTAATCTTCCCCCCTTAATTGCTTACATATACAGTCAACTCCAAAATAATTATTCAAATAATAAGTCTGAATAATTCATAATTATGCAATATAAATAATGTTTCCCTTTCCCCAATTAAGTTTTTTAGTTGAGGAGAAATGTGCTTGGGGTTTGTTGCATGCCATACAGGGGTAATATTGGCAATAATATACTTAATTAATATTGCCAATATTACCACTGATCACATGATACATATTTTATACATATAAGGAAACCATTTCTAAGTGTAAATAATTCTGTTTTAATGGTAGGCTATCATTTAAACTTTTAAACATCATTCAAGTTGGGCATCAGGCTCAGGGCGACGCTTAATTAATCAGACTACCGGCCGTTGGCATCAAGCCACTGCAACTAGTCCAGAATGCTGCCGCATGTCTGGTGTTCAATCAACAGAAGTACACCCACGTCACCCCTCTACTCTCCTCTCTGCACTGTCTCCCCATCGCAGCACGCATCAGATTCAAATCACTGGTGCTTGCTTTTCAAGCAGCTAGAGGAACTGCTTACCCCCCTTACCTCCAGACACTCATCACACCCTACACCCCAGCCAGACCCCTCCGCTCTGCCTCCTCTGGCAAACTGACTGTCCCATCCCTCCGGGCTCCCGGCAGCCGCTCCTCGCGGCCTCGCCCCTTCTCTGTCCTGACAACCTTCCGTAATCGGTCAGGACCGCGGAATCACTTGCGATCTTCCGCAAGAGACTCAAAACCCACCTTTTCAGACTCCGCTACCTAGGTATGTTACAAAATTTTGAAATGTTATAAATCGAGCCTGAAACTTATCCCATTTTAATTGATCCCAAAATACATTTAATTTGATACCTTATTCACTCTCATATGTTACGTTTTAAGGAAGTTATGGTCATTTTAACACTCGAAAATTTGCATATTGACCCCCATTGCTTTTCAATGGGCTTAAAACAAAAGCTGTGATCCAATAACATAAATGGCCATAACTTTCTTAAGAATAAAGATAATTGCATGACATTTTCAGTAATTATAGATTGAAGCATTCTAAAAAAGATATGATATATCTTAATTTGAATGATCTGAAATTACATTACATAATCAATTAATCACATAATTACATGTTGCGCACACGCCGTGACACGGCAAAAACCACGGCAGGCAGTGAGCATTTGGGTAAAGATATCTCACATTCCGGGTAAAAAATATCGCATTTCGCATCGCTAGATTTCAATTAAATTTCACCAGAAACAAGGTACAATTTTAATTGAACGTCCTGGATACCTTTATAGTCCTGAACTAAAGCAGTCCTGAACCTGAAGCGATATATCATTTTGAAAGCACTAAACACGAGTCTGACTCTGAAGTGTAGCGTATGACCAAACCGAGCAATGTTTCATCAAATTTTGGAAACAAGATAGAGGATCGAGTTTTCAACTACGTTATATCGCAGACATATGGTGAAAAAAAAACCGACAGCCCTTGAAAAGCCTGCATTTTTGGGGTATGGCCATAGTCTCTCGTAATCGCTAGGGACACAGGCACATCTAGACCGCCCCTGCGCACGGGAATTGTAACATACCTACACTACCACTAAAATCTACCCAATTGTCATCACCACTGCCTACTTGCTCAACATTTCTATGTATCCCTGCTTACTCCTCATTTAAAATATATATTTTTTTATTAAAAAATATTACTAACCTTTTCCTTCCCAGTGTTACAGGTATGGTATGCAGCTGCCTGCAACGATGTCTATCGCTGTATTACTGCACTGATCTCTTGCGCAAACTATGATTGTTCCTGCCAAGTATTAATGCACATCTCTGTATAAGAGCGTCTGCTAAATGCTTAAAATGTAAAATGTATGTAAATGAGACTCATCCGCGCTATTTATTTATATACGATTCGTCTTTAATTTATTTGTATTTTTATTTATTTGTGGACTGGATTTGTGCGACTAACCAGAGTATTTTCTGGTCATTTATTTCAGGGTGAAATAATTAATGTAGAATTAAAAATATGGATCTACAACGATTGCACGTGCTCTCAAGCTGAATATATGACATTTTTAACATAATTCTTCACGCACCGTAGCATTACGGTGGCTCAGACAGTCATTTAAACAGAATATTCCACTAATGAATCTGGTAGCCTAATTGACGTATTTCCATGTTGACTGAACTGATTTCGTTTGTCATAGTTTTTTCGAGAAAACATGCTAGGTTTTTAAAATAGGCTGTGAGTAAAACACGATTGATTTCACAAGTAGGCCTATCAATCTGTTCATGAATACGTTCATGAATTAGTGTATGTAAGTGTATGTTCTGTTCGAAAGAGCCTGTTTATAATCTACTGAATGATGTTTTATCCTATCAGCGTCTCGTGAAAAATATTACCTAAACTCAGCGCTTGGTGGCAACACTGCCCTCTCTGCCAGTGGAGCAGTTCCTTGGAAAAATAACTGGTTTGTCGTTGAAAACCAGATGAAAACCAGATTTTTTTTTGACATTTTAAGGGACAGTAATGGTTATAAGTAGAATATTTAAGTTATATTTGGGCTTTCTCATTTTTGATATATATGAATTGCTTGAAAATAATTTCTACAACTAGGCCTATACCAATGAACTCAGTGTAATGTCTGCAATTGATATCGCCTTCCAGAAGAAAAAGGTTCTAGAATGTTTGATTGTTTCCGCCAGACGCAGCATCTGTATTTGTGTAGGATATGCGGTCATGTGAATACCATTTTAGAGAGATTTAGGAAAATTCAAATGCGGCTTTAATAAAACTAAACAATACATTACGCGTGATGTATTGTGAAATTAACCTTAACTATAACAAAGATGTTTACACAGCAACTTTATGTAGCCTTCATATATGCAATGATCCAGATGGCGTTTTGGATATGCTGAAAAAAAATGTAGTTAGCCACCCGACACACTATAGAAAGATCCAATAATTAAAGATTGGCCCAAGGCTACAATTCAATGCTGCTTACTCAGTATCTAATAGCTACTTGGTATTGTGGGGAGCTGCGTTTTAGCCTACTCCAGCGGAACGAACCTTTATAGCGCCTTTAGTAGATTATATCGAAATGTGACCATTATTTAAGCACGTAGACATATTTTTTCGATATCATATCCTGATACGATCGATTGTTTCTATAATTAACGAAAATATGCCTGAAAATCTAAACAAACACCCTGTAGCTAATACATTCTTAAATCGTCACTCATAATCTATTTACGGCGCCATATACCTAGGTGTTAGACTGAATGTCCCCTATATCTATACGCTTGCTTTGCACATTGCTTTCAATATTTGAAGAGCGCAATGTTCATTGAAATCAAATGGTGTTAAACAATGATGTAGACCAATGTGAATTTACAATGAACAAAAAACCCAAACATCCATTATAAACTAATCTACACACTCACTTTAGCCTTTAATGTATAGGAGTAAACTCACCCCCTCTGCTTTTCCAAATGCATAACTTTTTGGTCCAAAATGAGATCCCCCCCTGCTTTGCTTTGAAATTAAAATCTCTCCTGTGCGCAATAACTTCAGGGTGTAATAGGCAACTCAGCTCCTGCGCTGGGAATTAGCGGTCTGATAATTGATTGCGTGAGCATGGTTTTTAAAAGGTGTGCATAACATTTTAAGGCGTGTGCAGAATAGATTTTATTAATTTTGTTGTCGGGGCCGTCTGACGTACAGAAAAAGGGTGTATTCTGGTACAGCCCAAATAAACATTTCAAAGAAAAGAAAACAAACAGGACACGTGCATTCCGAAGAAAACATGTCTTTACAGCATCTAATTCAATTAAGGTGTGGGGCTTGAAACTGGCACCCTTCCCTCAACAATCCGATCGCCACCCAAATCGCTACCCAAATGCAACGCGAACAGACACATTTTAATTCACCGCCTAATATTTGAGCATTTTGTATTCTATATGATGTCCGTTTAATTTCCATTCATTTCAAAATGTTTTCAGTTTTTGATTTAGATGTTTCTGTCAGGTTTAATTTTTTAATTAAAATTAATAGTTTATGAAACAGATTTATCATGTTAACCAATTTAACTTTTAAACACTAGATTTATTTGAGTAGGTCCTGTTGATTAGGTTTATGGCATTAAAGTGGCTATTCAATTAAATTCACAATAAATGGGAATATTATCATTGGAATCATATTATTTTATCAATTGTAGTAGTAAGGATAATAAAAATATCAAAATTCATTACCCCAAGAGTTGGGACTTTCCTGTGTTTCAATGCTATGGCTTGAGAATATGTTTATCATCTTTGCTATCTGAATCTGTACGTTGCAAATTCCCATGAGTTGCCCCCAACTCTCATGAGTTGCCCCCACTAGGGAAAGGTTCATGAGATTACACTAAATTATTTTATATACACTACCGTTCAAAAGTTTGGGGTCACCTGCTGGAAACGATTTTTATCTCATAATTGACAATGCTTTACACCGTATACATTTCTGTAAATACTTTAAAATGACAAAAAACACATGTAACAATGAACAAAATGAACATCAAAGAAATGTTCAAGAAAATTATATTGAAAATTGAATCTTGGATTCCTCAAAATAGTCACCCTTTGGCGTGAGAATAGCCTCACAAACAGTGGCCATTCGGTTAATAAGTTTTAGCAGGAAATCACCCGACATGTTTTCCCAGCTATCTTGCAGCAATTCCCAGAGAAACTTGTGGGTTGCTTTGCTTTGACTCTTCCTTTCCAGTTTGTCCCATACAAGTTCTATGGGATTGAGGTCTGGACACTGGGCAGGCCAGGTCTTTAGTTTGAGTTGTTGTTCACATTAGGGTTAGGGTTAGGGTTAGTTCACATAGTTCACATTAGGGTTCACATAGTTCTTGCACAACTTCAAGGTGTGTTTCGGGTCGTTATCTTGCTGAAGAATGAAGGAGTGCCCGATTAGCCATAGTCCAGATGGAAGGTGACCCCAAACTTTTGAACGGTAGTGTATCTTATTTTAAACAATTTATTTTTAGAGGGAACTGTACAACGTGTATGCTTAGTTAAGGTCTCCATGTTTTTTCAGATTTGCATCAAAAACTATGCTCATGGTACTCAATGTGGTGCCCCATAAATATTCTGCCCTACAGTGATTTGATCTTGGATTGCTGGATTCAGACTACAAAGTTATATCAATTGCATCATGGAACCCTGACTTTGTTGCTTAGCTTTAGTTCATGAGTCCTCAAACCTCAAGGCTGGTGGAATTGAAAGACAGAAGATAACCTAAAACACTGCCTTGTTTGGACAACTCCTTCAAAGGCTTGTAGTGAGCACTGGAGAGAGAGAGGCAGAATTCCCTGCGGCAACACGCCCACGTTCTCGGACTCACCTGACAGGTGACGTGTCAGCCGGGAAGTAGAGATAAGCGGGGAGTGGATTGAGGGAGTTCAGAGCTTCCTGACGTGGCAGTACGCATGTATCTGTATCAGAGCGATGTGCTCTAATAAAGTGTTTTTGCAACCTTGAAAACCAAGCCATTTGTTTTTCTCTGCAAACACCACATTGGTGACCCCGACGTTTCTTCGGACGATTCGAAGTGATTATTTATTTTATTTTTTTCTACGAAAGATGCACGCCGTCGCTCTCAAGCTCCCGGAGTTCTGGCAGGAACATGCCGCCGTGTGGTTCGCTCAGCGGAGGCGCAGTTCGCGTTGAGAGGCATAACGCAGGAGGACACTAAATACTTCTACGTGGTTGCTGCTTTAAATAGTTCGACAGCATCGCGGGTATTAAGCCTACTCCAGGATCCTCCGGAAGACGATAAGTACTTGGCTCTCAAACAGCTCCTGTTGGAGACTTTCGAGCTGTCAGAACCTGAGCGTGCTCGCAAGCTCTTTACACTGCCTGGTTTGGGGGATTCTAAACCGTCGGAGTTAATGGACCATATGCTGACACTTTTGGGTAACCACCAACCGTGTTTCATATTCCGGGAATTGTTTATGCAGCAGATGCCCAGTCAAGTGCGTGCAACTCTGGCAGGTTCCCCGGTGAAAGACCTCAGGGCTCTGGCCAGGAAGCCGATAACGTTTTAAACTCCAGCCGGATGCCCGGTCCTGCAGTAAGGGTGGTTGGCGCTGCTGATGTGCAGGCTATCCGGGAGGATGTCATTGCCGCTACCCAGCGGCAGCGACCTACAGCGGGCCTCTGCTACTATCATGCCAGGTTTGGCACACGCTAAGCAGTGCCGTCCGCCTTGCTCTTTCGCGTCCGGGAAACGGCAGAGCCGACGCCCATTAGCTGCGTTGAGTGTCGGCAAGGCTAGCAGTTTGCTTTTTGTTACGGACTCTGTTTCTGATCGGCGATTTCTATGCGACACAGGCGCGCAGGTTAGCGTCCTCCTGCGTCTGCTTTGGACGTACAGACTGGGGGTCGTGGACCACCTCTGGAGGCAGCCAACGGCAGCACTATTCCCACTTTTGGCAGACGAGCAGTGGACCTTTGTTTTGATGGGCAACATTTCCAGTGGGTGTTTGTGCTAGCGTCTGTGTCTACCCCGTTGTTGGGCGCAGATTTTCTGTGTGCTAACAGCCTGCTGGTCGATGTGAGGAACAGACGGCTGGTGAATGCGGAGACATTCGCAACGCTCCGGGTTCTCCCAGCAGCACCGGGACGTCCAAGCTGTCTAGCGCCCTGTCATCTGCGGATATGTTTCAGCGCCTCCTGATGGATTTCCCGGACCTCACTACGCCCACGTTCTCTTCTTGGCAGCCGTCAAGCATGGGGTGGATCATTTTATCGCCACTACGGGTCCGCCGGTCCACGCCCGGGCAAGGCGGTTGGACCCGCAGAAGCTGGCTGTGGCTAAAGCGGAGTTTGACTCCATGGAACGCTTGGGGATTGTGCGTAGGTCCAGCAGTCCTTGGGCCTCACCCCTCCACTTGGTTCCGAAAACAGGGGGGGGGTGGCGCCCTTGCGGGGACTATCGACGACTTAATGACGCCACGACTCCTGACCGCTACCCTATACCGTACATACAGGATTTCTCGGCTCGATTAGCTGGGAGGGTTTTGTTTTCGAAAATTGATTTGATCAGGGGTTATCACCAGGTTCCGGTTCAGCCGCAAGATATCCCTAAAACCGCGGTAATAACCCCGTTTGGGCTATTTGAGTTTTTAAGAATGCCTTTTGGGTTAAAAAACGCGCCCCAAACTTTTCAGCGCTTAATGGATAGGGTTTTGCGGGATATGCCTTTTCTTTTCGTTTATTTAGACGACATCCTGGTGGCCAGTGTCACCAGCGATGAGCACCAGGCCCATCTCCGGGCCCTTTTTGCGCGCCTCAGCGAACACGGGTTAATTATTAATCTGGCGAAATGTCAATTTGGGGTTCCTGTGGTGGATTTCCTCGGCCACCGCGTCACCCGGGAAGGTGCGGTGCCCCTCCCTTCTAAGGTCGAGGCTATTCAAAATTTTCCGCGACCGGTTACAGTTCGGGCTTTGCAGGAGTTTTTGGGCATGGTAAATTTTTACCATCGTTTCATTCCCAGAGCCGCTCGGCTAATGCTGCCCTGTACGCTGCCCTTAAAGGGGCTACAGCAAAGCAACTGGTAAGTTGGTCGGCCGAGATGTCGCATGCTTTTTTAAAAACGAAAGAGGCATTAGCGAATGCTACTCTGCTTACGCACCCTTGGCCGGATGTGCCGGTTTCTGTAACCACGGATGCATCGGATTTTGCGGTTGGCGGGGTGCATGAACAGCTAGTTAATGGGGTTTGGCAGCCGCTTGCTTTTTTTAGCCGCCAGCTCCGTCCTGCTGAGCGCAATTACAGCACGTTCGATCGCGAGCTCCTTGCTCTTTATTTAGCTGTGCGTCATTTCCGGTTCCTGCTCGAGGGCCGCACGTTCACGGCTTTTGTAGACCACAAGCCTTTAGCCCTAGCTATGGATATGGTTAAGGAGCCATGGTCCGCCCGTCAGCAAAGGCAGTTGGCATTCGTCTCCGAATTCACCACGGACATCCAGCACGTCGCAGGTAAGGACAACGTGGTGGCTGACTGTCTTTCGCGGTCCATAGTGGACGCGGTCAATTTAGGGGTGGATTACGGGCAAATGGCTGCTGACCAGGCGTCTGATCCCGAAGTGCAGGCGTTACGCGCAGCGACTACAGGTCTGCAGCTGCAGGAGGTGAGTTTGGTCCTTCATGCACCCCACTCCTTTGTGATGTGTCCACCGGGGTCGCCAGACCGGTGGTGCCGGTGGTTTGGCAGCGGCGTATTTTCGAGGTTTTACACAACCTATCCCATCCGGGCCGCAAGGCGTCGCAAAAACTATTGTCTGGAAGGTTTGTGTGGCATGGCCTGAAAAAGGATGTTCGTGACTGGGTGAATGCTTGCTTAGCGTGTCAACGGGCTAAAGTTCACAAGCACACTAAGGCTCCTTTAGCGCCGTTCGCCGTCCCTGAAAGGCGGTTTGACCACGTTAATGTGGATCTAGTGGGGCTGTTGCCTCCGTCGCGGGGTTACACACACCTTTTAACAATTGTAGATAGGACCACGCGTTGGCCGGAGGTAATACCGCTGGACGTCCACCACCACTGCTGAGGTGGCTCGGGCGTTTATTAGTGCGTGGGTCTCGCGTTTCGGGGTTCCGGCCGATTTATCCTCTGACCGTGGGGCTCAGTTTACGTCAGAGTTGTGGGCGGCGATAGTCGGCAGTTGGGGGTGACGCTGCATTGACTACGGCGTATCACCCTCAGGCTAACGGGATGTGCGAGCGTTTTCACCCGTTCATTAAAGGTGTCCCTCCGCGCTGCACTGCAGGGGGACGCTTGGTTTGATACGCTCCCATGGGTCTTACTGGGTCTTAGGACGGCCCCTAAGGCTGATTTAGGAGCATCTTCTGCGGAGCTGGTTTATGGGCAACCGTTGCACGTACCAGGGGAGTTTCTACCTAGCTGTTCGGTGCCTTGGTCAGCTACGCGCCAGCTCCCGGTTCTGCGGGACGGTCTGAAATCGTTCGCCCCTGTGCCTACGACACATCACGGTTTGCCCCGCTCCCACGTTCATCCAGGTTTGGGTGAGGCGCGCTTTGTGTTTGTGCGCCAAGATAAGCATCGTAGCCCTTTGCAGCCTCCTTACGAGGGACCATTTCGAGTAATAAAGTCCGGGGAGAAATTTTTTGTTTTGGATATCGGTGGTAGATCTGACCGCATTACTGTAGACCGCTTAAAACCGGCGCACGTCGATTTAGATTCGCCGGTAGAGGTCGCTTGTCCTCCGCGCAGAGGTCGCCCTCCCGCTCTCAGGTCGAGAAATCCTGCCCCTGACTTAAACCCTGACCCTGGTGACAGCCCTAAAACTGACTCTGGTATGGGTCCTGATCCGTCCGGGGCTGCGGGCAAGAGACTGGGGAGGTTTGGCCGTGTAATCCAGACCCCTAGGCGGTTTTGCTGCCACAGTAAATTCTGGGGGGGCTTGTGTAGTGAGCACTGGAGAGAGAGAGGCAGAATTCCCTGCGGCAACACGCCCACGTTCTCGGACTCACCTGACAGGTGACGTGTCAGCCGGGAAGTAGAGATAAGCGGGGAGTGGATTGAGGGAGTTCAGAGCTTCCTGACGTGGCAGTACGCATGTATCTGTATCAGAGCGATGTGCTCTAATAAAGTGTTTTTGCAACCTTGAAAACCAAGCCATTTGTTTTTCTCTGCAAACACCACAGGCTCATACTAATCACCTCAAACAACCACAAACAACCCCAAAGTGCCACAAACAGGTACAAAAACAGCCCCAAGCTACCCAAAGACATCACAAGCTACCCCAAAGTACCCCAAACAACCCCAAACATCCACAAGCTACCCAAAGACATCACAAGCAACCAAAAAGTAACCCAAACAACCCCAAACAGCTACTACAAATAACCCCAAACAGCCACAAGGTACCCAAAAGTACACAAACAACCACAAACAAGTCCACAAACAACCCCAAGCTACCCCAAGCAACCATAACCTACCCCAAAGTAGCCCAAACAACGACAAGCTACCCCAAAGTACCCCAAACAACCACAAACAGGTACCACAAACAATCCCAAGCTACCAAAAACAACCACAAGCTACCCCAAAGTACCCCAGATAACCCCAAATAACCACAAGGTACCACAAACAACCACAAACAGGTACCACAAACAACCCCAAGCTACCTCAAACAACCACAAGCTACCCCAAGGTACCACAAACAGCCACAAACAGGTACCACAAACAACCCCAAGCTACCCCAAACAACCCCAAAGTAACCCAAACAACCACAAACCGGTACCACAAACAACCCCAAAGTACCTCCAACAACCAGAAACAGGTACCACAAACAACTCCAAGCTACCCCAAAGTACTTCAAACCACCCTAAAGTACCTGAAACAACCACAAACAGGTACCCCAAACAACCACAAGCTACCCCAAAGTAGCCCAAACAACCACAAGCTACCCCAAAGTACCCCAAACAACCCTAAACAACCACAAGCTACCCCAAGGTACCTCAAACAACCACAAGCTACTCCAAAGTAGCCCAAACAACCCCAAGCAACCACAAGCTACCGCAAAAAACAACAAACAGGTACCACAAACAATCCCAAGCTACCCAGAAAGACCACAAGCTACCCCAAAGTACCCCAAACAACCCCAAACAGGTACCTCAAACAACCCCAAGCTAGCCCAACCAACCACAAGCTACTCCAGAATACCCCAAACAACCCCAAAGTACCTCCAACAACCACAAACAGGTAACACAAACAACTCCAAGCTACCCCAAAGTACCCCAAACAACCCTAAAGTACCTCAAACAACCACAAACAGGTGCCACAAACAAACCCAAACATTGTCAGCTGTGGAATAATGTAACATGCATACTGAGGCTATCAAAAATCCATAATAGGCCAACTGAAAAAAACGTATTTATTTGAGAACAAATCAAATAGATGTTGCAGAATGTTTCATCTCATTGCATTTAAAAAATAGATGCTACACATAACAATAGTATACATAACAACAACATCAAGAACTGTATCTTGCATCCTACACAAATTCACAGGAATCAGTGCCATCTCGAAAAGAAGTAAAAGTTCAACTTATACCAAAATATCAATACCAAGTGTGGTTTATGGCGTTTTTCCACCGACAGCACGGTACGGTAGGGCACGGTCACCATCCGTACCCATAACTTCATGGGTCGAGTCCCTGTGTTGTTTTTCCATTGCCCAACAGAACCGTGAAAATAGGAGAAGTTAGATAGGAGGAGTTATCTGAAGTGATAAAAACGAATGCAACCATTGTGTTGGCATTAGTAACATTGACATTGTAAACATTCAATGTCAATATGCAATATCAATGCCAAAGTTTGCAATATAAGTCTATAGCAACGCTCGACGCTGGGCATGTTTTGTCTTTCATTTGTTTCCCACACATACTCGCAGACTATCTTTGTCTCCCCAGAACTCATTTATCAAAATCACATCCCAGACTCAGTCCCAGCTCAAGCAAGCATCAATCTCGGATGTCTTTGAAAATGCAACGCCTTACGAGAAAAGCTATCGAAGGCACAACAAAATCACAGAGGCTATCACCTTCCACCTCGCAAAAGATGTGATGTGATGCTAATACATTTACATTTACATTTTAAGCATTTAGCAGACGCTCTTATCCAGAGCGACTTACAAGATGTGCATTAATACAAGGTGAGAACAATCAAAGTTGGCGTACAAGATCAGTGCAGTAAAACGGCAAAAGACATCATTGCAGGCATCTGCGTATCATACCTGTAACATTGGGAAAGAAAAGGTTAGTGGGTGTTTTTTTTTTTTTTAACAAGTAAACAGATTGACTAGATGGACAGTGTTCAGTGGTAGTGGAGTCTGAAGAGGTGGGTTTTGAGTCTCTTGCGGAAGATTGAAGTGATTCCGCAGTCCTGACCGATTGCGGGAGGTCGTTCCACCAACGAGGGACCAGGACAGAGAAGAGGCGAGACCGCGAGGAGCGCTGCCAGGCGCCCGGAGGGATGGGGCAGTCAGTCTGCCAGCGGAGGCGGAGCGGAGGGGTCTGGACGGGGTGTAGGGCGTGATGAGTGACTGGAGGTACGGGGGAGCAGTACCTCTGGCCGCTTGAAAAGCCAGCACCAGTGACTTGAATCTGATGCGTGCTGCGATGGGGAGCCAATGCAGAGAGGAGAGTAGAGGGGTGACGTGGGTGAACTTCGGCTGGTTGAACACCAGGCGAGCAGCAGCGTTCTGGACTAGTTGCAGTGGCTTGATGGCACAGGCCGGAAGGCCTGCCAGCAAGGAATTGCAGTAGTCCAGACGTGAGATCACCAGGGCCTGGACCAGGAGTTGAGTGGCCTCTTGGGTGAGGAACGGTCTGATCCTCCGGATGTTGTGGAGGGAGAAACGGCAGGTCCGAGAGATCGCTGCAATGTGGCTCAAGAAGCACAGCTGGTTGTCCAGGGTTACCCCAAGACTCCTGGCAGACTGGGACGGAGACACTATGGAGCCTTCCACGGTAATTGACGCATCAATCATCGGGAGCCCTTCGCTGGGAGGAAGAGCAGCTCTGTCTTCCCCAGGTTCAGCTTCAGGTGGTGGGTGGACATCCATGCGGAGATGTCAGCCAGGCATGCAGAGATCCGTGCCGGGACCTGGGTATCAGATGGAGGGAAGGAGAGAAACAGTTGAGTGTCATCAGCATAACAGTGATAGGAAAAACCATGAGCAGAAATAACAGAGCCAAGTGACTTGGTGTACAGAGAAAATAGGACAGGGCCTAGCACCGAGCCCTGCGGGACACCGGTAGAGAGGGTGCGGGGAGAGGAGAGGGATCCTCTCCAGGCCACCTGGTAGGACCGGTCGGCCAGGTAGGACTCGAACCATGTCAGCACAGATCCAGAGATTCCCATCTCGCCGAGAGATGAGAGCAGGATCCGGTGGTCCACGGTGTCGAACGCCGCCGACAGGTCAAGGAGGAGGAGGACGGAGCTAAGGGATCGGGACTTAGCGACGTGAAGAGCCTCAGTGACCGCAAGGAGAGCAGTCTCTGTGGAGTGGCCTGCTCTGAACCCAGATTGGTTGGGATCAAGTAGGTCGTTCTGTAAGAGATGAGCAGACAGTTGATTGTAGACAGCCCGCTCTAACGTTTTGGAAAGGAATGGGAGGAGAGAGACAGGTCGGTAGTTAGAGATGACAGCAGGATTCAGAGAGGGTTTTTTGAGGAGGGGGACAACCTGAGCGCATTTGAGGGAGGAGGGGACAGAGCCAGAGGAAAGAGAGGAGTTAATGACATTAGAGACAAACGGGAGGATGTCCATAGCAATGGACTGGAAGAGGGGGGAAGGAATGGGATCAAGAGGGCAGGTGGTGGGACGGTGGGAGAGAACAAGTTGAAGGATGTCCGAGTCAGGGAGGGGTGAGAAGGAGGACAGAGAGGTGGGAGGTTTAGGTAGCGGGATGGGAGAGGGAGGGGTAGGGGGAAGGAGTTGCGAATGACCTCAACCTTCTCGTGAAAGAAGGATGAGAAGTCATCTGCGGTTATAGAGGAGGGGGGGGGGGGAGGAGGAGGGGTGAAATATATATATATGGTAAGCAAAGAGATCTTCCAGAAATTGATCCACAGCCTTGATAAGCGAAACAAACAAAGCAACCACAAAAGACCTGTGGTCAAGGCAGATAACTGAGCAATATTTAAGTTTAACGGTGCACTTTATTTATAAGGACTTTGAGTTGAGAAGCTGCTGCTTACAAACGTCCTTTTCCCCGGAGATCACACGGGGAGAACATAGCGCTCGTTTGCTCTTTGTTGAAGAACACATTTAAAAAAATTATTTGTTTACATTTTTTTGATTACCGACTTTTTATTTTCATTTATGTCATATTTATTTTCAGTCAGCACTTAAGAAAAAATAGTTTAATTTATTTCTGTACTTCGTTTATTTATAAACAGTGCTGTGGTGAAATAAACTGTAGGACAGCTGTGTTCATTCAGTAATGTGATTAAGTTCAACAGAAACAGTTGAATACATTTTTTCAACATTTCAGTAGGCTAATCCAATATTGGGAAAAAATGTATTGTTTGGTTTCCCTTAATTCACTTAATATAATGCCTGTTCTATGATGTCTGGAACACATAATATGGGTTTTGTTACATCAAGTGGTATATCGCAATCGCAATATGTAGCAACATTATTGCAATATGAGATTTTGCCCATATCATGCAGCCCTAGCTACGAGCTAAAATAAATTCAATGCTAGTGTCAATTTATGGAGACTCGAGCATTGAAGCGATTCCTCTATCTTTCTAAAAATATATTTATGTGACTAATGAAAATTGCGTTAATGAAAATGAAAATGGCAATAGTGCACTTTGACCTTTCAAAGAAAACGTGTTTATTTCAATTTTCATAACACGCAAACCTGACAATAATGGCAAAAAAACATGGCAGTTGTATCTGAGCTTGTCTGAGATTTAGTGTGACGATTCTGTGATGATTGCGCTTGACCAATCAATGGTCTGCAGTATTGATAGCTCCACCCTTAGGTCCCACCCTTTGGGACCTCATATCTCTTGAACTCCCTTCTTACAGTGCAGTTTCCCTATCCATAGAGACATCTTTGCATGTCAGTATATTGAAATTCAGATATGGACTGAAGCTTCAATATTAAATCAGGTAGCTTTTGAGGTTTCCAGTTTGTTGTGAGTTTGATCACATGGTCCATTGCCTCACAATTGTTGTTTGTCCAACCTGCTAGGAGCCAACACTTTTTGTTTTTAGGGCCCATGATTTTTTCTTTTAATACAGGCACTAGGTTGGTGGAGATAAAGTGGCCCAAGAAAAACTTGTGGCTCCCCAGTATCTCTTTTGATAAGCATTTGGTTCTTAAAGACAGTAACTGTTAGAAACCCAAATTGAAAGTTATATCCACCCCCAACACAGACCCCAATCCTCACCACAGCAGAACCTCTTAATGTCATTAAGTTGTGTAATCGAGGTACAGGATGATACACGGTGGTTTTCCTTTTCTGGATATGACCTGTTAGACATGCTCATTGTCCTGGAGCATGTTCAGCATTGTTTGAATGTCATCGGCTGTATTGCACCGATTGCCTGGAGGTTTCTACTCCTTTGACACATTGAGCCCTATTTTTGTGCCGGTGCTAAGCGACAAGCATTATTCCCTAGCGCAGGCGAATTGCCAGTTATGTCTGTCGCAAACAGAATATTTCCCGTCTTCGTTGAGGCAAATCATCCATTCCATGGGTAACTTACAAGCATAATCAATTAAGCTAAAAACTATTCTACCGTAGCTTGTGGTTATTCAATGCACGGACATGAAAGACTGAAGCCAGCAGGCCATCCATGCTACCGTTCAGTAAGATACACCTGTTAAATAAATATATGTTTGTATGCACATAGTTTTTCTTATGTGAAAGGGTTTTATTCTTTCCATTTGCACTATAAACATTGTTTTTTAAGTTGGAAAGCCTACAAATAAGGAAAAAAAGAGATGGATGTTTCTTTTAACAATGTAGGTCTCAAAATATAAACTCAAATCATGAAAATAACAAATTCATGTGCGCCTTGTTTTCCCCCTCTGATTTGCGTGCCAACTTTTCTGCACCTCCTCGCTCTTGTCTTTTGAGAAGCGCTCCTGGCGCAGCTGCACAAAACTGTCATCCAGGAAATTACCAATTTGCTATAGCGTTAGCGCACTGGGATTTAAAGGGATAGAAAATAGGTGTTCTGATTGGCCATTATGAAACCAAACCCCCACCACACCCACATGTATTTTTTTAAAGTTAATACAACTGCGCCGAAGGTGCGCTATCATCCTAAATCACGAAATTACAGAAATTGCGTTAGACACGCCCTAAAGCGCCACCGTCTTCGCTTTGTGTCTGCGTTACCGACACCGTCCTAATTCACCGAAATAGGGCCCATTATGTTTTATATTTTGTACTTGCTTTAAATTTCTTGGAGCATTGTCTTCATCGTCAATATCAATTGTGAATATATATCATATGGTGTCTGTGACCTCACTGCCTCACCTATTTTATTTTTCACCTCAGTTGGTGTTCTGGTGAACTGTGGAGGATGTTTTTCCCATTCCCATGGTAACTGGGTTTTAGTGGGTATGTCCCTAGATACTCCCACACTGCAACTGCATGATTACTAATTGGTGGGGCCCCTGGAGGCCTCTCAATCCAAGTTACTCTCCTAGTGAAGTTGGTATCCCTCTTAAGCTTTGTGCAATAATGACACATTATCACAATCTCACTTGCTTCTGGTCCAAGTTCAACCAGACCTTATTTCTAATAAAGCCATATGTACCCTGTTTGTTGCCTACATATGTCCTTGAACACATAGTATGTTTTTGGTGTTTTGCTGGAAGTTCTCTTCCAAACTCCACAGTCATCAACAAATATGCTGAGCACATAAGACCACCCTCTACTGGTCAAAAATGTTTGGTTTTTTTTAGCTTGGGGTTTGTGGTATCTCTTTGTGGTTGTCTGATGTACTTTGAGGTAGTTTGTGGTAGTTGGGGTAGCTTGTGGTTATTTGTGGTACCTGTTTGGGGTACTTTGGGGTTGCTTGTGGTACTTTGGAGTAGCTTGGGGTTATTTGTGGTACCTGTTTGTGTTTGTCTGATGTACTTTGGGGTAGTTTGGGGTACTTTGTGGTTGTTTGTGGTACTTTGGGGTAGCTTGGGGATGTTTGTGGTACCTGTTCGTTATTGTTTGTGGTACTTTGGGGTAGCTTGGGGCTGTTTGTGGTACCTGTTCGTTATTGTTTGGGGTACTTTGGGGTAGCTTGTGGTTGTTTGGGGAAGCTTGGGCTTGGTTGTGGTACCTGTTTGGGGTTGTTTGGGGTACTTTGGGGTTGTTTGTGGTTGTCTAGGGTGATTAGTATGACCCCAATCAAATGCCCTGTCAAATAATAATACTATGATTATTATTATTATTATTATTATTAACATTATTTATAAAGTGCTTGGATAAACATGGATAAAATGGATAAAAAAATGAAACAGAATGAATAAAAGACATTACATTTTAGGCATTTAGTAAACTCTCTTCTCCAGAGCAACATACAAAAAGTGAATTTCTACATGATTAATCATGGCTAGTGCAAGAGATCAGTATAGTAACATAGCAATAGTCATCATCGTTGGCAGCTGCACACCGTACCTGTAACACAGGGAAAGAAAAGTTTGTAGTTTTTATTATTTTACATTTTTAAACATGTAGACAGTAGCAGTTCATTAATGTATAGAATCAGTGGTAGTGGAATCTAAAGAGGTGGATTTTTAGTCTCTTGCGGAAGATGACCAGTGCTTCCGCGATCTTGACTGGGTGCGGAAGATCATTCGACTACTGGGGGGCTCAGGACAGAGAAGAGGCAAGACCACAAGGAATGGCTGCCGGACACCCGAATGGATGGGACAGTCAGTTTGCTGAGGCAGAGCAGAGGGGTCTGGCTGGGATGTAGGGTGTGATGACTGTCTAGAGGTAGTAGCTGCCTGATACGTTGCAATCCAGACATATGGAAACATAGGCTATTAAAGCAGTGTAGAAGCATTTAAATATTTTGAATGCATTTAAAATAATGACCATTAAACATGAGCAATCACTAAAAAATGGGCTACACACAGAGCAGGAGGCTAAGAAAACAAACCAGGTCAGAGCACACATTCTTGTAAAAAATCATTAAAAAATAGCACATACACAAAGGGAGATTTTCAACACAGGTCTATATAGTATATAGATGCAATGCTCCTAGGGCAAAACGTATTGCACAATAAATACAGTGGCAAACATACCCAATAGAATTGAACTCCAGTCAAATATTACAATGTGCAGTACAGCAAACAATGATAGCAGCTGTCATGAGGTCTGAGGGTGAAAATGCACAGTGTGTTTTCACTGGCTCGTTTCATTGCCCAGGAGACTGAGGAAGATAACCTTTTCGAAAACTTGTATAATCTGATTGTCCAACAGCTACGAGTATGAGCAATGACTTGTAAGGCATCAGGAAGATACCATTACAAACCCACCAGCTATTGGTGCCAAAACAAAGACAAGAATAGTTTTTTGGAATGTCAGAACTATGTATGACACCAGGAACAGAGATCAGGCTGCACATTCCTAGGTCTCAATGACTGTCAATGGACTGGGTTTGGGGAACTCCAGGCCCAAACTGGAGAAACAGTCCTGTACTCTAGTAGAAATTATTTCCAACACCATTCCGGAGTAGCCTTAATGAATGAAAGAGTGTGGCAAATACTTTTTATGGTGGCGCTGTTACAAGCCACTTTACATTTTGGCCTGCAACTGAAGAACAGTTTAGTCTAGAATCAAAAATGTTTCCCCTGAATTCTTAGCTTAAGGCAAATTTATCTCATATAATGTATTCACTTTCAACCATTGTGCATTTCTGCCATTTTCAATGTTCAATTTTTTTGTTACATATTATACATTATACATTTGTAAATACAACTACGTTATGAATTTGGAAGTATTGGGCATACCGGAAGTGCAAGCAATGTAAGTACATTGAAAGAACATTATAAAATGTTTTATTGGACCATCTGAAGCATTTGAATGTGCTGCCCCAAAAGCTAAAAGGGTTTCTGATATGTGAACAGAAAAATGTATAAGATGCACTGACTGTATAAATGGGGAAAAAATATGTTTATGATGTGGTACAGGGTGTAATGAGGGCTGGGGGGTGCAGGGTGGTCACTTTTTTATTGCCCTGAGCTTGTGGAGGATCTAATCATTTCTCAAAATGGTGTTAGCTGCGGATGAGTCGTGTGAAGGCTGTGAGTGCAGAATGGTGGTGGGTTTGTTGTATATGAATGTATACATTAAGGATTTTTTACAAGTCATAATTCTTTGCCCGGTACTGGTCAAACCACAAGGGGGCGGTTAATTCTGATTGTTTGCCAAGCCTTTGTATTAAACAACTGGGGAGCACTGGATTTTTTTTTTTGCCTCCACCTACTTTGGTACTTTTGTGGTCAGCAATAAAGACAATTGACCCTTCGCTAACCCTAACCCTTTGCTTTACAGAGGTCCAGGGTATGGATAAATCCAATGAGATGGGCGCAGAAATCTGTGGAGCTAACCAGAGTAATGTCGATACAGCACACTATAGGCTACTAATATTACGTTAGTTACCTAATGCTAGCTAACTTACTACTGAATGTAATGTTATATAGGCCTACTGCTTTTGCTTTTTAATGATTGTAATAGTGAATAGAGACCTACCCAGCTTTACAGGAACAGTGTTGCTCCTTAATGTCGTTGTCCTCTGTTTCAATCGCCAGGTGATGCGGTGGTTCACTTTTACTCTGTGATCTATAGGCTTTAGCTTCTATCTTTATTTTTTTAACGTGATTTCGTTGCTGAGTCAGTTTGACATACTGAATATATCCTTCAAATGCATATTGTAGACCCTTCTGTCTGAAATCGCTTTTTCATTTTTCCAAAAATGTGACAATATTTCTCCAGGGAGTGCAGTTAGCGACAGTGGGAGTGCCATGCTGGCTCCGAAAGCTTGACGGACTTAGCAACAGTAACTAAGGGGGGCGGGCCTTAGCAAAGGGTCAATTGCACCAACATGGGTTGGGCGGTGCAATAGGCGGTGTGTCAATAAAAGCATTTGGCCATCTCAGCTGTAAAGTTGAATTGAAGATGTTATCCTCCAGGTGTCCCAGCAATCATTTGGCAATTAGCACAGACACGTGATTCATTATACAATTAGTGACTAAAATGGTATAAAACAAAATTGCATATCTCATAGGTAAGGGCATGTGTCTTTCACCACCTGTCAGGAACCTGCAGTTCCGTCCTTCAACAAGAGGTCGATGGAGCACTTTCTGAAGCTACATGTTAAGCAATCAACGCATTACGATCTCAAGTAATCATTCAATTACCACAAATGAGGTGCGTATTACAGTTTAGTAGACTAGTCAGTCATTGGCACTGCACACACCCACACGTAATCAGACTGATTGATTTGTAAGTAAGCTACTACTTCCAATTGTGAAATGTCATGTTGACACTTCTGTAGGACATATCATGCCCTTTCTGGAGCAAAGAAACTGATATGTTGAAATGAGTGGATGGATATTTTTAAACCACACAAACTTATAAAAACAATTGAAAGCAAAAGGAAAATGTTTTTTCGACAGCCTAAAGGCAAAACAAAAGTATAAAGAACAAAATAGTTAGTGATGGGATGACTTGATTTCTAAAATTTAGTGAAGGGAGCATAATATTTTATATTTTGGTGTCGAATTTAATCATTGTCAGATCATTTGTTGTTTCCTTCTTCATGACTTGTAGAGGTGTAAAAACTTGTCCATAAGACTCCTCTCCGCCTCAACAGAATTGTTTACAATAAATATCAGGCTTGTTACATAAAACTGGATCCAGAATTGATTTCCCTCACCTTGGCTGAGTAACAGACTGTACCAAAAAGCAGTCATTATTAACATTTCTCCTTCTGCACAGGCTTGTTTTATGTTACCATAGAGAATAGCATTGATGTTACTGTCTGAAGCTGGAGGTGTATAGCATACTCCTATATTTAGGCCCTGCTCATGATGTCCCTGTAATCTAATCCAGATGTCCTCACAAAGAATGAAAGAGTTAATACCTGGAATTTCCTGCATGTTAAGATCCACTCCCCCTCATCTTTTATTAGTTCAACCTTCCCTATCAATTTGTACCACTCCACATTATATTCATCCCCATCCGCTACACCAAGCCATGTTTCAGTAATCCCAACGATGTCATAACCCCCATTCAACATGACAGCTTCCAGTTCCAAAAAATTATTTTTTATACTTCTAGCATTTAAACACAGGGGCTTCAGAGCCTTACTCACAATTATGTTGTCCTTCCCCTCCACATATAACTGGTCTAAAAAATCTTTATTAATTATATCATCAGATTTATTATTATAGTCCACCTTGGTATCTTCCGTCTAGGAAGTCTGTACCTCTCTATCTGTAATAATACTACTAATTTCCCTCCCTGCCCCCTCAGTCCCTAAATATTCCTCCACTACCCTAAGCATACGCTGGCCCAATGCAACTGTATCCGCTGGTTCAGGTGTAGCCTGTCCCACTTGTACAGGTCACCTCTGTTCCAAATGGAGACCCATAAATCTGTACCCCTTTTTCTTAGACCAGGTTTGTAGCCATGTGTTAAATCTCCTTATAAAATTCTGCGACCCTTTACTGGCACGTGGTACTGGCAGAATTCCAGAGAAGACCACCATGGAGGTTCTGTTCCTTAACTTTTATACTAATTCTATAAATGTATCCTGCAGAATCTCAAACCTATGTCATTGGCTCCAACATGACCACTGGATCCACCCCTGCTCTGGCCAGGAGCTTGTTCATGTGTTCCAGGTCTCCGACCTGGGCACCAGGCAGGCAACATGCCATTCGAGACTCCTTTTCCCGCGAACAGACTATACTGCCTACACCTTCAAAAATTGAGTCCCTCACTACTACTATCTCCCTTTTCCTGGGTGGCGTGGCCGCCAGGGTGTCCTGGGGCTCATCAGTCCTCCCACTCACATTTCTTCCTGCAAGGGCTGGCATCGGTTGGACACCACAAACTCTGGAGATGCCGCCCCTGCATGTGTGTACCCTTTTCTACACTTGCGCCCTACCATCACGCAACTCTCTCTCCCTACCTGGTCTAGAGTCTCCCCGCTACCTAACTTTGGCGTGGATGCTAACTTTCTAAAGGGCATACTAATAAAGTTTCTGGAACAGATTCTGCAGGACAGTCGAAACTAGCATGTTGGGCTTTGAGAACAAGAATCTTGCTCTCGAGGTGCATTTATCGAGACACTTATCTATGTCTACATTTATCTCTTAAGTAGATACCTATTAGGAATATTTTTACACATTCTTATATGTAATGTTACATTTTTTTATAATTTTGCAATGTAGGTCATGATAAAAAATAACATATAACTTACTAAGTGTTCAGTACATGTTAATTTAACATAATTGTAGAGATGTGTACAGTAAATTGAACAAATTTACTGTCATTAAATGTCTTCTCCAATATAAACATATCAAACGACTGATTATTGACAAAATTGAATTTACAAATTACATGTATAGTCTCGAATAAACATTGAATCTAATACATTTTTACATACATTATTACATTTACATTTATTAACATTTACATTTTAATAAATAGCTTGATAGTAAGATGAATTTATTTGTACTTATTGATATGAACAAATAGATTAATAGCTTGCATCATCCAGCTATGCTATTGCTAATTTTATGTGTACAAGCTCATATATAAAATATATACTGTATATTAATTATGATAGGTTTTCAGATTCCAACTGAACATCAAAGCTCCACCCTCTCAGAGGAGGTGTATCTTGTACTGCTGCATGTTGTAGTGCCGTCTCCAGCGCCAGCGTCTCTTCACTTGTATTATGTTTCAATGTTTAACCAAT
Organism: Aldrovandia affinis; assembly: GCA_029706075.1. NCBI lineage: Eukaryota > Metazoa > Chordata > Actinopteri > Notacanthiformes > Halosauridae > Aldrovandia > Aldrovandia affinis. Next base: position 46,663 of record JAINUG010000692.1, read on the forward strand.
GAGTTTCGGCCAAAAATGGCCAGTGCTATACAAGTCACCTCAAATTGTGAGATATACATATTTAACCTCCTCAAAAAGTAATTATTTGAAATTATCATCATGTCACTGACTATCATTACAAACTTGACCAGATATTTCAGTTTTTTGTCCATATAGGACAGGTTTCCCTTGATATTACACCACTCGTTTTTCATTACAAAGCAAAGAATATGCACTAATTATTCATCAAACTGGCCTTGATGGTGATAATGTTTTTTTACATTTATTTTCTGCCATGTTTTTAGTATCTCACACATGTAATGTTGGTCTTGCATTTGTTGGCAAATTTGGCACAATAACGTCCATTATGACCTGTACAATGTAACTCACATCAAAACAGTCATATGAATAAATTAATTTAATTTGTTTTTAATAACAAGACAGCACATTGTAATGGTATATATAAAGCAACATGACCATAGTAAGAACAATAATAAGAATAGCAGTAATGGTAATAATAACTATAACAATAATATATTTACATTTGTACTGCGCTTTCCACAACACAATGCAAGGTGCTGAAAGGTGCTGTATTCAAACTGCACATGAATAGCAGTATGTACAAGTATGCTTCTTACAAATATACTTGCTGCATTTGCTGCAGGTGATGTTGCTCTTTCTCTCTATGTTTGGAGGACAACTCTGGCACCGTTTATGTTTCTTCCCAGCCTCAGGCACAGGTGGAGTAGGGCCAGGTAGAGCAGGCACAGGTGGAGCAGAGTCCTCAGTCTGGAGCTTTCTGACAATGGCTGCAGCAGCTGGAGCTGTGGGTAGACATTCTCTGCAGATTATGTGGGGGGTAACAAGAGCTTTTCCCAGTTCTTGAAGGAAAATCCTCCTCCCGTAAAGTCTCCCTCTGTTCCAGTCAGGGTCAATTGCAGTCCATACGACAAACGCGTTGTAGGCAGAGACATCAATGATGTTATAAAAGGGGACCAAAGGCCAACGCGCTGTCTTCCTTTTGCAGCTGTATGTACCTGTCACCTTATCCAAGTTATCCTCCCCTCCCTTGTTGGCATTGTAATCAAGAATGATTGTAGGTTTCCTGTCATCTCTACTGCTCACTGCAGCATCATGATGAAGGGTGCTCATCAACAGTACATTTTTCCTCTTTTTTGGTGAGTAAGAAACCACTGTGGTGGTGTCTGTGAAGGCAAGGATGAGTTCACAGCTCTGTTTTGCATATTCAGCAGCGCACTGGGAAGCTATGGCTTGTTTTTCCTCACAGTCCCAACCATAGTCAATTTACTTTTCAGCAGATCCTGCCCCAGGCTGTAGGAAGTAAAGAAATTGTCACAGGTGATGTTGTGACCCCTAAGACCTTGGGTCATGTCCAGCACCACTCGCATTCCTTGGTTCTTCTCTGGGGCTCCTCCAGGTGGTTTCCCTGTGTACACTTGCAGATTCCAAGCATACGACGACTGTGCATCACACGACACCCATATTTTGATACCATATTTACCTGGCTTGCTAGGCATGTAGGCCTACTGTCTGAAGGGACAGCGGCCTTAGAATGGCACATGACGCTCATCAACTGTAACTTGAGGCCCAGGGTTGTAGATAAGTGGCAGGCGCTCCACCCACCTATCCCACACATCCCTTATAGCCACCAGCTTATCTCATTCACGTCGCCCGGGTCTTGTTTCTCGGTTGTCAAATCGAATCACCCGGAGAAAATGTGAAAGGTCTGTAATGACATAGTGGTCCGAAATATTGCCCTCCCAGTCTCCGCATCCCATAGGCTGGCTGTCGATTCATCCCTGGACCGGTACACTCCAGCCAGTGTGAGCACACCCATATAAGCATACAGGTGTGTCCCATCCAGCTCCTTCCAGTTGGCACCATAAACCCGTCTGCCCTCCATGTTTGTGTTGTCCAGAATAATCCTCTCCACTGACTGTGGTATGAAAAGTTCAAAGGCAGATTTGATGCCATGAACATGTGTAACTGCAAATTTGGTAGGCCCTGGGACCATTCTGATGATGTTTTCAGCTGACAGTCTTCCCTGACTTGCACAGAGGGTTTGTGACCATGCTATTTTTCCATTTTTTGATATGAGCATCTCCTCTCTTTCAACCTGTGTATTTTCTGGGATTTTTCAGGATGATTCATTGTAGTCCGAATTATGTTCAACATTGTCCTCAGTTTCAGACACTTCCTCCTCTATTACAATGTCATTACCACTGTCTAAGAGTAAAGCAAGGGCTTCACTGGCTGAGAGCCTTCTGCTCATGTTCCTCTTCTGACAATTGCTGAGTGATTGAGTGAGTAAATGGTGAGTGGGACCTTTTGTATATCAGTGTTGCCCCTCTCAGACAGCAGAGAGGCATTTATTGTTATGTCTATGAGGCAGGGTTTCCGTTAGAAAAAATTGGTGCCGGTCCACGTGTCCTGGACGATTTAAATGTCCCGGACAAATGGGAGAAATTCCGGTCAAATATTATCTGTGTTTATTTAGCTTAAAAACAATTGATAGGCAGGCTATATAAAGAATGACATCATCAAGGCATGTAGATTTATAATATTTTTTATTGAAAAGTAGGCTACTTTTGCTTATACATTATATTCCAAATAAAATAAGACCTGTCAATAGACTCACGTGCATAACACTATTTTTTTTAAAATAAAAAAAAATTAAAAATATTACGCTAGCCTACGTTCGTTGGAGCAACACGTAAACACAAACAATTTCCTTCAGCTTTAGGCCTACATATTCTCAGATAAAATAAAACAGAATAAAAACTATTTGCAAACAAACAAAAAGTTTTTTTTTGTAGGCCTATCTGACTCATAACATTTTAATTACGGCGTGCTGCTGCCGACTTGAAATCAAATAATTTCCGTTCTCTACAGACCTTTTCTCAGATAAAATAAAATAGAATAAAAACTCTTCAAAAACAAACAAAAAAAATAACCTATTGCTGGCTCATTTTACTTCTTACGCTTTTTCGCATTGTGCTTAGAGGGAATTTTCACCGGACAATATGACCGGAGAGATTTAAATATGTCGGACTTCAACAGATTTTCCCGGTAAAAAAACGGTAATTACCGGATAACGGAAACCCTGCTATGAGGCATTGGTAAGCTTTTTGAAGATAAAATATATTTATAAACATGCCTTTAGTTCAAATAAAAGTAAGAATAATGCAAAAAACATTTGCATTTCTTTGGGATAGTCTTTATGTTTGTGGTGAGAGCAATGTGTGTGTGTGTGTGTGTGTGTGTGAGAGAGAGAGAGAGAGAGAGAGAGAGAGAGAGAGAGAGAGAGAGAGAGAGAGAGAGAGAGAGAGAGAGAGAGAGAGATATATGTCCCTTTTATTTATTTTCATAAAGGCCTATTCTATTTATTATTATAGTTCATAAAGGCCTATTCTCCTTTGTGGCCAAAAAATTGGCCGAAGCATCAAAATGGGGTGCAAAGTGCATATAGAAATAAACAAAAACATCAAGATGTCAATATTCTGTATAGAGGTTCATGACACCAAATTAGGCAAAGTCACCTGGCCTCAGGCTAAAACAAGTATGTTAACCAGCCTTTTAGTGATGATAAACATCTAAATCTGTCCAACATAATACAAGGCTGCACAGCAACCACACAGCAGACACTGCAATACATAGTAAGAGTGTCAGAGCATAACTTCAAATACAGCAGACACTGCAATACAGAGCGAGAGGAAGTCAGAGAGAGAACACTGCCTCAAATACAACATCAACTGCTGGAAGAGACAGAATTGAGAGACAGAAGGAGAAAGACAGCTGGGAGGCACAATTCACACAGGCATAAATAAAAACATAAGCATATACATGTAGGCACACATACAATTTTTGCATTCACACACATACACACACACATACACATACAGGCAGCCATACACACAAAAGTGAGAGTGTCAAAGCATAACTAACAAATACAGCAGACACTGCAATACAGAGTGAGTGTCACAGCATAATTACAAATACAACCGACAATGCAATACAGAGTGGGAGAAAGTCAGAGAAAGAGCATAACCTCATACAGCAGGCATTGGGAGTTAGGAGAAAGTCACAGTGAGAGATCACACATAGGAGGCACAATACACATGCACAAACAAAAATATAAACATACACACGTAGGCACACATTATTTTTCAGTTTTTGGTAACCTAAACTTTTTTTTTAACCTCTGGCACCTTTACCACTTACCTTGGTACCATTTCAGGTTATTCACTGGATTTTAACTGCTTCAATTTCAGTAAAAACTGGAAAATGGAGGTGTTCTAAAAGTTTTGACCGGTAGTGTACACCTAGAGTAATTCATGACTCTATCATTTAAATAATCATTATATTATATTATTAATGGTATCAATAATTATTTTTATGCAATAATAATAACAATAAAAACATCAGTGCTGTAATTATAATGTTTAAACATAAATATGCCATTATTCCAATAATATTTGATAAGCTATATCTCAGCATCCCAGAATTATGAAAGGATGTGATTCATTATCACATTCAACAGAGCTTGAATAGTTTTTGGAATGGTTAAGAACTTTTGTACTTCTTATAAACTTTTTTTATAGTTTTTTAAAAGTAGATATGATTGTTTTCATTATGTAACTTTCTTGTTTTTGTTTTTTCTCTGTGGTGTATTGGGGACAGGTGTTGTAAATTAGGCTTTGCCTATAAACACTTAATGAAATGCATCTGATGCACCCGACAAATAAATCAATAAATCAATCAATCAATCAATTCGAGTCTCATTGCGTCGCTACATTATTATGCAGAAAACAAATTTGCACCAAGATTGAGAAGAACCCCACCAAAAGAGAGAGTGAGAGAGGGGAGGCTCGATGCTGTGGAAGGCAGATCACTTTGAATGACAAGTTGTTACCTGTTATTTGTCACAGCCCTAGTGAGTGTGGTGGGGATTGAAATATCAGCAGAGGTGAGTGTAACCCAGGATGGACCACACATTTCAGAGGTATGGGGGTGTGTATCTCACATCAGAATGCTCTGAGAGTTCGTAAAAAACACTCAAGATTTTCATGTCAGAATTGGCCCCTCTGTCTCGATTAATATTGACCCTACTATATCATGTAGGCTTAAAGGACTGTGATCTATATATATATACAGTATATGAAATGTATCCCATGCAAACTGACAGTGAATAAAGCCCCAATCTTTCCATTGCCATTTATTCTGTAAAACCTGTAATACAGGCCTAGCGATTACCTTTGTTCTATCGGCATCTAATTAGAGCTTACTTGTTTTGTTGCCTTTTAATAAGGGTTGTGTAATATTGATGGGTGTGTTCATTTTATGCCAGTGGGGCTATAACAAGCAGTGAATGTATGAGTTTACACACACAATATTATGTGTGGGTCTATCTTATTTAAACGTGTGATATAGATTGGTGTCTAATAAGTCATGATATGTGCAAAATTCTCACAATTAATAAGGGACTTGTATCACAGTGTATCATATAGATTTTGTGTGGTCACTCAAAGTTGGCCTAATGCTGTGGAACTAACCATGTAACTGCACACTGATTCAATGCTCCCACGTATTTATTGAAACCAGCTTTTCAGCCTGGTTGACAAAAACTGTCTGGATGGAACTGTTGCAACGAATCACTGGGAGCAATGAAACAGTGTGCGAGTACATTATTTTCCCCCTCAGCTTTAATTACTTTCTGTTACCCTGCACTTGATTATGATTGGATATGTACATATCTTAATTTTCCATCTTGCTCCTTTAACAATGTGTGTATGTACGGCCATGCATTCATTAGCCATGTACTATATTTTTTAACCCTAAGTAAAAATTGGGTAAGATGGCAAAAATATAATCAGAAATGAGTTTAAACATAAAGCTCATAGTCCAATGTCCAACTGCTCAATTTATAAGAAAGAGTTTTAGTTAAAAATAAATATATTTTTCATGACAAGGGGGCATCTTATCCCATGTTCCTATACTTCTGAAATGATTAGGCTTCACTTGTTCTGTCTCTTGAGCCCAGACCTCACTAGGAAACAAAAGGCAGTGGCAGTGTTCATGCTACCATCTATACTATCTTATAGTTATTACAATCGCTACTGGGCTAAACATGAGAAAGGTACTGTATGTGAAAAGTATAACACTCCACCTCCTCTATGGAAATGAAAGAGTCAATGATAAATATTTTGTCCTCAGATAGTCTGTTCCTATCTTTATTGTTTAGGCTACATAATGTATTTATACTAAAATTAGACCTATGCATTACACTGAAAAGATTAGAGGCTGGCGTTTTAATTCCATGTAATTCGCATTTACTATGAAACGCACTTGAACAAGATTGCTGTACTGTTAGCCTACCATTGCGTCTTAAATGTGCAAAACATTTTTCAATTATTTTCCTGAAAATAATATAATTTTTCCTGTAAACAACAAGAGACTCCATGTTTCTAACTAGATAGTGAATTAAAAAGGCTTCAAAATATTTGTAGATAAATGGGGACCACATATCGAACACAGGAGACACATGACAGGGTGATATTTGTTCACATTAAATTTGTGCGGTCTGATTGTGTCAACTTCAAGCCCCACGCCTTCATTGAATATATTTAGTGTAACAATCGGTCTTCATTGAAATGCATAGTTTGTCTTCATTGAAATGCATAGTTTACCTTCATTAAAATGCATACTTCTATTATATTTCCTTAATTATTCTCTTTGTGTTATGTGCATACCTAACACACCCTTTTGTCTACATAAAGAGAAGTCATCACACCCAAATTATTTAGAAATGGAGTCACTCCTCATCCACATCCACATGTGTGTGAGGAGTTGCTCCATTTAAGGGAAAAAGGGAATTGGCAGGACTTACTGTGGTGAAGGGTATCTTAGTTCTAGTTGGGGGGGGGGGCAGGCCAGCTCCATCTACATGCTCCTCCAGAGGACATGTTCAAGGATCTCCACACAGTAACATTTCATGTGTTCAATCAGTGATAACATTCAAAGATTTAAAGTGTTAAGTTTGGAGTCAATTGATGTGCATAAGACGGAGTTCAACGACATTTATTTGTGGGAGTGTTACATGACAAACATGACAGAAGTGATGCAGCCAGGTATGGTAATGAAAGCCTGGCATTGCGGAACGCCTGACAGCAGCAAAGTACGTGTTGAATTTTCCAATGGTAATTTGGAACCAAGTATTTGCATTACTGTGATATTGTGTAACCTGCCACCAGACCGCTAATTCCCTGCGTAGAAGTTGTTTCCTTTTCCACCTAGAACAGGGTTGGGCAAGGAGGGCCGTATTTATTTCTGGATTTCATGCCAACTTCTGCTCTTTAGCCCAATCATTTACATGATCTGACATTTTAGCTATATTTCTTGATAAGCACATGAATGACAGCTGAAGACTGTTCTTGTGTTCCCATATGAAACATGTTACTTGTCTAATCTACAAGTAAACCAGCATTGACATATCCAACTAATTCGCTAATTGAGCCAGGGTAATTGGTAGAAACCAAAACTTGCATACACACCAGCCATCCAGGACTGGAATTGCCCACCCCTGACCTAGAAGTTACTATGCACAGGAAAGATTTTTATTTTAAATCAATCCAGGCATGATCTCATTTTGGACCAAAGAGACAGGAACATTGAAAATTCGGGGAATGTGATTTTAGGTGAATTTTCTCGTACTCTTAAACTCCACTATACGATATCTTGTTATTTGCCTCACAATTAACATTTTTAAACAAGATTTGAAAGTGTGCCCAGGTAGCAATCTCCATGTCACGAAATGTTTCATTGATTGATGCATTTAGGATCCTATATCAATGATGTGTTCGTACCTAACAAAATATATTTCAAGCCTATGTGTGGTGATCGGATTTTACACCACTAGGAAATTAGGCTCTAAACCAACTGCGCCACCTTCTGTTTAATGAGAAGGAACTCTGCTCTAGAGGACTGTTTGATAACCCTAAACTGCAAGTTCAAGTACCAGATGAGGCATGGGTTTAGAAAAGTAAAAAAATAAATGAATTACATATTGCTATCTAAAAACACACACAAGCTACCACTCAGTCTGCGTCAGGGGGGACCACGTGACCATTTAGCTACCAAGCCCCGCCTCCAACCACGAGTGCCTGAGAGAGGGATAATGACATGGACAGAAAGGAAAAAGATCTACACCACACAACCAATAAAACAAGGGGGAAACCAAAAGACCACTACAAATCAAATGGATAAATGTGCAAAAATCAAATATCACTACAACACCACATGTAGGAAAGCCACCCACCGACACACTGAAGCAGAGAGCCGTGGGCAAGGATGCGAGGGGTACACCCGGCTTCCAGGGGCGCAGAGCACTGACCTGGTACTACACAAAAACACGAAGCTAAATTCTTGGGGCACAACAATGAACACCAATGCAATTAGAATGGACAACATTCAGTTCACCCTCCACTGGCTCCGCGATAGTCAGCTCGCACATGCGAGGAGCGATATCCACATTGCTCTATAAATAAATAACAGATCTTAAATCAGCATGTCAAACGTTTACATTATGTTAGCTTAACTAATTAGGAAACAGCGGCTGATTAGACTTGTGGTTGGTACACATCTTAGAACAAGGAAAGAGACACATTACATTACATTACAGGCATTTGGCAGACGCCAATCTAGAGCGACGTACAACAAAGTGTTAACCGTAGTCAAGAACAGTTTAGCTGAAAGCCACCCTAGTGGGAAGTACAGTTCCTGGGTGCTAGGAGCAACCACATAGTTAAACTAGGACCCTGTAGGTAAATCTGTAGCCACAATTCAAAGGTAGCAATAAAGCAATCAATGCAGAAAATAATGCCTAAGCCTAATACAATACATAACAAGTAGACATGTGTAAAACTAAGCAACTATGTCCCTAAGTTAACAAAAACTGTCTTCAGTCGTCGCTTGAAGGTGGCCAGGGTCTCAGCCAGCGGCGTCATTTCAGCAAAAGCCAAGGTATGGCAAGGGGGTAAAGGGGGTGAAGGGGTTGGGTAACCCCCTCCTTGGTGGATTTTTTTTGTCAAATCAGTTGTGCAATAGTACATTTTGGTGAGTTGTTTCTGTACAATTTACTTATATGATATTTAGGTAACATTAATAAACAAAGGAGACCACTACAGTATGTAACTAGTAAACCTATTTTTTAATTCCAGTGGATCATAATGATATAGTGTTATACAACTCTTTTTTTAGTGAAATGTAGTGATAGGCGCTACAGGACCTCATCAGCGTAAGGCACGTTAGCTAGCTGGCTTGTTAGCTTCACAATCGCGGGTGACGTTAAGTCTGGTTTTTCACTAAAATAACATATAGAACGTGTTCATATTGACACAACATGTCATGGACTTGTTCATGAATATGTTACATTTGAATCAACAGTATTATGGCGTTTATACAGTTTGTTTAACCCACCTGAATGAATGAGAATAACGGAATAAGGTTTTAATGCTAACGTTAGTATGTGGCTTGTTTATTCTGAGGAACTGTAACGTTACTAGCCAGAGCAGCAACCTCTATCTCCCGTTCTACTACAGCGCCATCTATAGGCTGGGTGGTGGGGTGTACTAAAAGTGAGGAGGAGCCGGGAGGATTTTGAGTTACCTTTGTGGAGCGGATAAAATCACATAAAATGACAAAACGTAGGCTATTTCAGATTGAGTTAAAATTAAAAATGTGGCTAGAAGCCAAGGTATGGCGAGTGCCATACCTTGCCATACCAAAACGACGCCCCTGGTCTCAGCTGTTCTGACTTCCACAGGAAGGTCATTCCACCATCGTGGAGCCAGAACCGACAGGAGACGTGACCGGGAAGCGCAGGTGCGGAGGGGGGGAGGTGCTAGGCGTCCTGAGGTAGCAGAACGGAGTGGTCTGGCAGGTGTGTAGGGTTTGAAGATCTTGAGGAGGTATGTTGGGGCTGATCCCTTGACTGCCTGGTATGCTAGGACCAATGTCTTGAATTTGATGTGTGAGCTATAACAGGCAGCCAGTGGAGGGTAGTGAGCAGGGGGGTGACAAGGGAGTGTCTAGGAAGGTTGTAGACCAGACGGGCTGCAGCATTCTGGATGAGTTGCAGGGGTCTGATGGCAGATGCGGGAAGGCCAGCCAGGAGCGAGTTGCAGTAGTCCAAGCGGGACAGTACCATTGCTTGGACCAGGAGCTGGGTAGAGTACATGGTAAGGAAGGGACGGATTCTCCTGATGTTATACAGGAAGAATCTGCATGCCCGGCTTACCGCTGCAATGTTCATTGATAGGGACAGCCTGTTGTCCATCACCACACCGAGATTATTCACGCAGGTGGTGATACTTTACCAGCCCAGGCAACCTGGAAGGAGTGACCGGAGAGGTAGGAATCGATCCAGGCGAGGGCTGTACCGCAGAACCCTGTTGCTGCCAGGGAGGACAGGAGGAGAGGGAGGTGGCTCGTGTGGTGTGATCCTGCTGTCATCTCTAACTACCGACCTGTCTCTCTCCTCCCATTCCTTTCCAAAACGTTAGAGCGGGCTGTCTATAATCAACTGTCTGCTCATCTCTTACAGAACGACCTACTCGATCCCAACCAATCTGGGTTCAGAGCAGGCCACTCCACAGAGACTGCTCTCCTTGCGGTCACTGAGGCTCTTCACGTCGCTAAGTCCCGATCCCTTAGCTCCGTCCTCCTCCTCCTTGACCTGTCGGCGGCGTTCGACACCGTGGACCACCGGATCCTGCTCATCTCTCGTCGAGATGGGAATCTCTGGATCTGCGCTGACATGGTTCGAGTCCTACCTGGCCGACCGGTCCTACCAGGTGGCCTGGAGAGGATCCCTCTCCTCTCCCCGCACCCTCTCTACCGGTGTCCCGCAGGGCTCGGTGCTAGGCCCTGTCCTATTTTCTCTGTACACCAAGTCACTTGGCTCTGTTATTTCTGCTCATGGTTTTTCCTATCACTGTTATGCTGATGACACTCAACTGTTTCTCTCCTTCCCTCCATCTGATACCCAGGTCCCGGCACGGATCTCTGCATGCCTGGCTGACATCTCCGCATGGATGTCCACCCACCACCTGAAGCTGAACCTGGGGAAGACAGAGCTGCTCTTCCTCCCAGCGAAGGGCTCCCCGATGATTGATGCGTCAATTACCGTGGAAGGCTCCATAGTGTCTCCGTCCCAGTCTGCCAGGAGTCTTGGGGTAACCCTGGACAACCAGCTGTGCTTCTCGAGCCACATTGCAGCGATCTCTCGGACCTGCCGTTTCTCCCTCCACAACATCCGGAGGATCAGACCGTTCCTCACCCAAGAGGCCACTCAACTCCTGGTCCAGGCCCTGGTGATCTCACGTCTGGACTACTGCAATTCCTTGCTGGCAGGCCTTCCGGCCTGTGCCATCAAGCCACTGCAACTAGTCCAGAACGCTGCTGCTCGCCTGGTGTTCAACCAGCCGAAGTTCACCCACGTCACCCCTCTACTCTCCTCTCTGCATTGGCTCCCCATCGCAGCACGCATCAGATTCAAGTCACTGGTGCTGGCTTTTCAAGCGGCCAGAGGTACTGCTCCCGTACCTCCAGTCACTCATCACGCCCTACACCCCGTCCAGACCCCTCCGCTCCGCCTCCGCTGGCAGACTGACTGCCCCATCCCTTCGGGCGCCTGGCAGCCGCTCCTCGCAGTCTCGCCTCTTCTCTGTCCTGGTCCCTCGTTGGTGGAACGACCTCCCGCAATCGGTCAGGACTGCGGAATCACTTCCAATCTTCCGCAAGAGACTCAAAACCCACCTCTTCAGACTCCACTACCACTGAACACTGTCCATCTAGTCAATCTGTTTACTTGTTTAAAAAAAAATAAAATAAAAATAAAAAAACACCCACTAACCTTTTCTTTCCCAATGTTACAGGTATGATACGCAGATGCCTGCAATGATGTCTTTTGCCGTTTTACTGCACTGATCTTGTACGCTAACTTTGATTGTTCTCGTCTTGTATTAATGCACATCTTGTAAGTCGCTCTGGATAAGAGCGTCTGCTAAATGCTTAAAATGTAAAATGTAAAAATGTGTGAAGTGCCTCATTGACCAAGAGGAGAGCGGTTTCTGTTGAGTGGCCAGGTCTGAAGCCGGACTGGTGGGGGTCCAGCAGGTTATTTTCTGTGAGGAAAGCAGAGAGTTGGTTAGATACCGCTCTTTCGAGGGTTTTAGACAGGAAGGGGAGGAGGGATACTGGGCGATAATTCTGGATGACTGAGGGGTCTAGAGTGGGTTTTCTCAGCAGAGGGGTGATATGGGCCCTTTTGAAGGGTGAGGGGAAACAACCAGAAGACAGGGAGGAGTTCACAATGGAGGTGACAAATGGGAGGATGTCAGGTGTGATAGCCGGGAGGATGTCAGGTGTGATAGCCTGGAGGAGGGATGAAGGGATAGGGTCGAGGGCACAAGTGGTAGGGCGGTGGGAGAGGAGGAGGTGGGAAATATCAGAGTCTGAGAGGGGAGAAAAAGAGGGGAAGCAGGGGGAGGGCACAGAGGGAGGGGAGGGAGTGGAGGGCACAGAGGGAGGGGAGGGAGTGGAGGGCACAGAGGGAGGGGAGGGCACAGAGGGAGTGGAGGGCACAGAGGGAGGGGAGGGGAGGGCACAGAGGGAGTGGAGGGAGTGGAGGGCACAGAGGGAGTGGAGGGCACAGAGGGAGGGAGGGAGTGGAGGGCACAGAGGGAGGGGAGAGAACAGAGGGAGGGGAGGGAGTAGAGGGCACAAAGGAGCTGCGGATGTCTGCAATTTTCTCCTCGAAGAAAACAGCAAAGTCATCTGCAGTGAAGGGGGACTGAGGTGGGGGAGGAGGTGTGCTGAGGAGAGAGGAGAAAATAGAGAACAGTTGACGAGGTTTAGAGATAGAGTTTTTAATTTTAGTTTGATAGAAGTTTGCCTTAGCGGCAGTGACGGCAGAAGAAAACACAGACAGTAGAGACTGATAGGATGAAAGATCGGATGGGTGCCTGGATTTCGCCCACTTCCTCTCAGCAGCACGGAGGCTGACCCGGGAGGTGCGCAGGGTGTCAGACATCCAGGGACTAGGAGGGGATAAGCGTGCAGGTCTGGGGAGAAGAGGACAGAGAGAGTCAAATGCAGAGGACAGAGATGAGATTAGGGTGGAGGAAGCAGTGTACATGGGGAGTCTAGAGAATGCTTTAAGGGGGAGGAGGGAAGCAGTGACAATGGGAGCGAGGGAAGAGGGTGAGAGGGAGCGAAGGTTACGACGGGCAGTGATAGTGGGTGTTGTAGGAGGGGAGGGAGGATGGGGGACAAGGGAGAGGGAGAAGGAAATAAAATGGTGATCAGATATATGCAAGGGGGTAACCGTGAGATTGGAGCAGGGGCAGTTCCTCAGGAAGATCAGGTCTAGGAGGTTGCCCGCCTTGTGGGTTGGGGGGGAGTGTTGCAGGGAGAGGTCGAAGGAGTGGAGTAGTGGCAGGAAGGCAGCAGACTGGGGGGCCTCTAGGTGGATGTTGAAGTCTCCCAGGAGGATCAGCGGGGTGCCGTCCTCAGGGAAGGAGCTGAGCAGGGTGTCTAGCTCGTCGAGGAAGCATCCCAGGGGCCCTGGTGGACGATAAACAACAACAATAAAGAGTTTAGTAGGATAGGTGATGGAGACAAGGTGGTATTCAAAAGAGGATATAGACAGGTTGGAGAGAGGAACGACTGAGAACTTCCATGTGGGAGACAAGCAAACCTGTACCACCACCACGGCCGGATGGCCGGGGGGTGTGGGAGAAGGAGTAGGCAGACGAGAGGGCAGCAGGAGTAGCGGAGTTGTCATGGCTGATCCAGGTCTCGGTGAGGGCGAGAAACTGGAGGGACAAGAGGGAGGTATAAGCAGAAATGAAGTCGGCCTTCTGTGCGGCAGACCGATAGTTCCATAGCCCCCCTGAGATTGTGAAGCTGTCACAAAGGGTCAGGGGGGGGTAGGAGAGGTTGGAGAGATTCCGTTGTCGCGGGAGGGTGCGACGCTGGAAGCGTCTTCTGAATGGGAGAGAGCAGACTGTTATGGGGTGCGGGCACATAATAGGAGGGTGCGACGCTGGAAGCGCCTTCTGAATGGGAGAGAGCAGACTGTTATGGGGTGCGGGCACATACTAGGAGGGTGCGACGCTGGAAGCGCCTTCTGAATGGGAGAGAGCAGACTGTTATGGGGTGCGGGCACATACTAGGAGGGTGCGACGCTGGAAGCGCCTTCTGAATGGGAGAGAGCAGACTGTTATGGGGTACGGGCACATACTAGGAGGGTGCGACGCTGGAAGCGCCTTCTGAATGGGAGAGAGCAGACTGTTATGGGGTGCGGGCACATACATACTCTGACAAAGCTAAAAGAGGGATCAAACAGCTGAGTCAAATAGCGTGATAATTACACGGATTTACTCAGGAGTGCTTGCAATTCACTACAATCAAACCAACAATTGCGGATAAACTGTCGAAACTAACGAATAACAAGGCTAATCTAATTCAGTAATAGCTAGCAATTAAACACCAATTAACAAATGAGCCACACCTCACATAAAAGTTTAAGTGATTGGAATCTAGACAGTAGGTTCACATACTTCGCAAACACTGTTTTTGCATACCGGCTTGCATAGGTTCGCATGAGATTCTTAGGTCTGTAAACAAATAAACAATTTGAAACATGTATTTTACAATTGTAGCACACGAAAGCTGCATAAATAAAATGAATATAAACTAGTTACCAGTAGTAATGTAGATGAGTAATTCTCTAGACTTTTGAATATCCGGTAGGCTAACAGGTGACTGGGACCTAAAGAGAACTTTAGGTTACTTAAAATGTATTGTACCAAACACGTAAGCATTTTAGATTATAAACATAACACATACCTTCAATAGAATATACAAGATGCACTGCCCGGCATTGCACGAATCCCAAATTAGTGGGTAACTTTGTAGCCTAGGAACGATACTGGAATATTATAGCCAAATAAAACATGCACACATTAATGACAGACTAGTATACGGACATACCTTAAAACAGAGAGAACTCCATAAAAAAACCTCTCTCAAGAAGCTGCAGTTCATTTCTGTTCCTCAAGGCCGTAGGCACTCTATTTTCAGTAATTAGTGGCAATTGCTCAAATGAACATGAGCAATTATACAATTCAGTTCCAATTTGAGTGCTGGTGCAAAGGATCTTGTTTCAGAGAGGAGAGTTTCCATCAAACTAAACATGGAGGCTTCAACCAGATCAAAGAGAAATCTGAGTGGAATAATATCCGACTGGCACATTGCACGCCGATAGCCGCAATTTGTTTTGCACAACCTGCAATATTTCCTTACAACACGCTAAACAAGCAACAATAAACTGACATTTGAAGACATTGAAGCACAAAAAACTAAAGATCACATTTGACAGGGGCGAGGGGACATCTGCTGTCAAAAAACAGAAAAGATATGACAGTCTGTAGAGGAGGCATGACGTAATTTGTGATTTGATAGAAGCTTTTGTCAACGCAAATATTCCCCATGAGAAAATGGACAACCCCAAAATATGTGCTTCGGCAATTACAACTGCTGGCCGTTTGAGAAGGGAATATTTACAGTGCATCACAAAAATACACAAAAGTGAAATAAAACATCTGGTTAAAAATTCTGACAACATATCTCTTGTTACAGATTAATTGACAGATGCAAAAGACAATTATGTTCTACACATTTTTTATGTCTTACAAGGAGGAACAGATGATTTGAAAGTTGTACTGGAAGATCCTGTGTACTTACAATCTGTCAATCAGTCCACTGTGGCAGAGGCCGTTGTTAACAGTTTAAATGCATACGAAGTGAATTTAAACAATATCACAGGCTTTTTATTGGATAATGCAAGCTACATGGTTAAGGCATACAATGACATTCTGCTAAGCTTATTTACAAATTCTGTTCATTTGACATGCAATGCTCATATTTTAGCACTTGCTTGAAATATATGGGCAGACAAGATTGGAGTGGTTCCTCTTATGGACAATTTTTACACCTGTACGACAAGTCAGGAAAGACTATCAACTTACAGGTTATCAACTCCTCTCTTTCCTCTGGCTCTGTTCCCTCTCCCCTCAAAAGCACCCATGTTGTCTCCCTCCTCAAAAAACCAGGTGGCCTGCAGAGGATCTCTCTCCTCTCCCCACACCCTCTCCACCGGAGTCGTGCAGGGCTCGGTGCTAGGCCCAATTCTCCCTGTACACCAGGTCACTTGGTTCTGTCATCTCTGCTCATGGTTTTTCTTATCACTGTTATGCAGATGACACTCAACTCTTTCTCTCCTTCTCTCCTTCTGAGACCCAGGTCCCGGCACGGATTTCTGCATGCCTGGCTGACATCTCTGCCTGGATGTCCACCCACCACCTGAAGCTGAACCTGGGAAAGACTGAGCTGCTCTTCCTCCCAGCGAAGGGCTCCCCGATGATTGATGCTTCAATCACCTTGGAAGGCTCTATAGTGTCTCCGTCCCAGTCTGCCAGGAGTCTTGGAGTGACCCTGGACAACCAGCTGTGCTTCTCGGGCCACATCGCAGCGATCACCCGGACCTGCTGATTCTCCCTTCATAACATCCAGAAGATCTGACCATTCCTCACCCAAAAGGCCACACAGCTCCTGGTCCAGGCCCTGGTGATCTCATGTCTAGACAACTGCAATTCCTTGCTGGCAGGCCTACCAGCCTGTGCCATCAAGCCACTGCAACTAGTCCAGAATGCTGCCGCATGTCTGGTGTTCAATCAAGTTCACCCCTCTACTCTCCTCTCTGCACTGACTCGCCATCGCAGCACGCATCAGATTCAAATCACTGGTGCTTGCTGTTCAAGCGGCTAGAGGAACTGCTCCCCCTTACCTCCAGACACTCATCACACCCTACACCCCAGCCAGATCCCTCCGCTCCGCCTCCTCTGGCAAACTGACTATTCCATTCCTCCGGGCACCGGGCAGCTGCTCCTCGCAGTCTTGCCTCTTCTCTGTCCTGACCCCTCGGTGGTGGAATGACCTTCCACAATTGGTCAGGAGCGCGGAATCACTTGCAATCTTCCGCAAGACTCAAAACCCACCTTTTCAGACTCCATTCACCACTGAATTCTGTACATCTAGCCAATTGTCATCAACACTGCCTACTTGTTCAATACTTTTTGTATATGTATCGTTGCTTACTCCTCGTAAAAAAATATATATATATATATTTTTTATTCTAACCTTTTCCTTCCCAGTGTTACAAGTATGGTATGCAGCTGCCTACAATGATGTCCATCGCTGTGTTACTGCACTGATCTCTTGCGTGAACTATGATTCTTCTTACCATGTATTATTGCACATCTTGTAAGTCTCTCTGGATAAGAGCGTCTGCTAAATGCTTAAAATGTAAATGTAAAATGTAGGACAAATTATCTGAAAACTATTAAATTCAAGACCAAAATATAAAATATTGTGCTCGCATAACTGAATTAAAAAAATAAAGGCATCCAATCAACTCAGTGCGTGTGCAGCACCAACTACTGACTATTATATTACAGGCAGTCCCCGGGTTACAGATGAGATCCGTTCTTACATCTGTCTTTAAGTCTAATTTGTATGTAAGTCGGAACAGGTACATACAGTTCTTATTAATCGTCACTTAGTTAAATGTTTGTCTTAGTATAGTATTTATTTTACCTTTCTGTGCATATAAAACACTTAAGAAAAACCTCCAAATACAATAAAACATCTTAAACATAATATTCATTACACAACACTACTGTAATAATAACAATACTGTAATAATAATACAGTAATAATAAAAGCAACTATATACATACAATACTGTACTGTAAAAAAAAAAAAACATTAAAGAAATGCTTCAAGCCTTTTCTTGCAGTAAAGAAAGGCTAATAGGCATATTACGCTGATTTTGGTCTTCTATCCAAATTATCAATAGCCTCAATAATTAATCCACTGCATTGCTTGGTAATAATCGTGGCATTCATCGGGGCATGGCCTTTCACATGCTCCATTATTCTCCCTTTGACTTTTAAAATTGTTTTTTAAAAACCGATCGTTAACCGGCTGTAGCCTAATGTTTCCCGATGGCTGATGGTGTTTCACCTCTCTCCGATCTCATTATTTCAACTTTACTTTCCATGGTGATTGTTTTCCTTTTCTTTGATGCATCACCAGCAGTTGCATCAGATTTACGCTTTGGAGGCATTGTTGTAAGGGTAAGAGAAAGAGAAAAACGCGACCGTGATCTGACTTAAAATAACGGATGGTGATCTCTGTTCCTTGAGCCGACGAACCGCGCAATGTTTTCATGAGCATCACAAAGTAGTGCGTGCGTTCGTTATTACGAACCATTGTATTTAACTCAATTTTTTTTACAAAATAGGCCTTATGACAGTCTGTTCATAAGTACAAGTTGTCCGTAAGTCGGACGTTCGTAACCCGGGGACTGCCTGTACACTGCAATACGCACCTCATTTGTGGTAATTGAATGATTTCTTGAGATTGTAAACAAGTAGCTTCAGAATGTCCTCCATCAACCTCTTGGTGTTGGAGGACAGAAAAACACATGCCATTACCTATGCAACAGACATAAATTCACTTCATATATTTTCATTGGGTTTTGTTATTGAGATTGAGTTATAGAAATACAATCTTGCTTTAATTACTTGACAGCTTTGTTCGTAATATTGCTGGACACCACAGGTTATGTTCACAATGGTAACTTGATGTGTTTATTACACTGAATTTTCTTTTTAAAGCCAGTGTCTGGTTGATAATATTTTCTGCAGGCATATCTTTTTTCATATATGTTTTTGTATATTTATTCCCATAAATATAATATGTAAATGATGTGCAACAAAACACTTTCTCATGCTTTGCCTTGATGAATAAGCTTTATTATTAACATGTTGGACATTCAACACCAATATTGTGCATTAATGAAAACAGAAAGTCTCTCCAATATCAAATGTATGTTCATATATATATATATATATAAGAAATAAACACAACAAATAACAAATAAGACCTAACATAAGTGAAACATTTCTCAACATTTATCTCTTAAGTAGATACCTATTAGGAATATTTTTAAACAATCATATGTAGTTAGTTTTTAATAATTTTGCAATGACAATGTGATGAAAATATTTTGTAATGTAGGTCATGATTTACATATAACTTTATAAATGTTCAGTATATGTTTAACATAATTGCTAATTGCTCAATTAAACTAATTTACAGTCATTAAATGTCTTCTCCAGTATAAACATATCAAACTACTGATTATTGACAAATACTTGAATTGACAAATTACATGAATAGTCTCAAAGTTTTACATAAATGTTTACATTTACAAACATTTACATGTTAATAAATAGCTTGATAGAAAGATGAATACGTTTATTAATTACGTGCAATTGTTAGTTATTGATATGAAGAAATATTGATGAATAGCTTGCATCGTCCAGCTATGCTATTGCTTTTTTTATATACATGTACATGCATGAACACATATATAAAATATATATTCATCAGCATAGGTTTTCAGATTCCAGCTGAACATCAAAGCTCCACCCTCTCAGAAGGGGTGTATCCTGTACTGTTGTATGTTGTATCGCCGCCTCCTGCGCCAGCGTCTCTTAATGGCTGCACAGCAACCACACAGCAGACACTGCAATACAGAGTGAGAGTGTCAGAGCATAACTTCAAATACAGCAGACACTGCAATACAGAGCGAGAGAAAGTCAGAGAACACTGCCTCAAATACAACATAAACTGCAGGAAACACGGAGAGTTGTAACTCATTGAGAGACAGAAGGAGAAAGACAGATAAGAGGCACAATTACACACATGCATGAACAAATACATAAGCATAAACATGTAGCTACACATACAATTTTGCATTCACACATACACAGGCAGCCATACACACAAGGTGAGAGTGTCAGAGCATAACTATAGGCAGCCATACACACAAAGTGAGTGTCACAGCATAACTACAAATACAACAGACAATGCTATACAGAGTGAGAGAAAGAGCATGACCTCATACAGTAGGCATTGGGGAGTTGTAGCTCATTGAGAGACAGGAGAAAGACAGAGAGAGACAATACACATGCACAAACAAAAATATAAACATACATTTAGGCACGCACAAATGTGTGCATTCACACACATAGACACACACTCACAAATATGCACATTTACACACAGGCACCCACACACACGCTCAATTTCATACACACCCCATTGAGTACTTACACACAAGAGGATCCAGAAGGGGACAAGGATAATGGTGATACCACAGGGGATGATAATGGCCAGGGCCCATCCAGGGAATGACCCTCCTGAGCCTGTGATCAGCAGGAGGATGGGGCTAGTCGTGGTAGTTGGGGCTGCAGTGGTGGCCAGACCTGAAGGTGCAGAATAGATTATTCATTTAAATTAACCATGCAGATGACCAGGTGTGCTGGATACGAGTCCTACGAGAGTCTCGCGAGAGTGCTGAAAGATGGCTGTGTAATAGAAGCTCCCATATCACTCCTATAAATCTTCCAAAAACTCGGTAATTAAATCACCGTTTCAGACAAATGTAACAGTTCATAGATTATATTAATTCAGGAAACGGTCAGTGGTATCTACGCGGTGTGAAAGTCACGGGGAAACGAACTATATGCCATTATCAAAAACGCCGGCATCTCCTGCCCAACCGCGATCTAAGACAATGTCGAAAAGCTTACAAACAAGTAAGCAAGCCGAGGCGGCTAGCTCGGATTCAGATACAATTGAAACCTTACAAAAAGCCATACAAAAAGTTATGAAAGATGGGCAAAGTTAGTCAACTACTGGGAGATCTTAAGCAAGATATTGCAGCGATTAAAACTGTTCAGGCCAGTCTGGAAGGGTCAATGAGCAGGGCAATTAAAAGACTGGATGAAGCCGAAGGAAGAATTTCCACGTTGGAGGATGACAATTCACAGCTGAACACAGAAATGGAAAAGAGCAATCGGAAATATACAAAGCTCTGAGAACAAATGAAAGATGCCACCAATCAAGACAGAAGACAATCTCCGTCTGATCGGTCTGGAGGAGAAAGTCAAAAGCAATAGACCGAGAGAGGCTCTGCAGGAAATTATCAACAAGGGGGCATAGAGCTGGAGGTTGACGAGCTACAACGAGTGCATCGCACCGGGGGGCTTATTCCTGGAAAGGATCGACCACCGAGACCAATAGTAATCAGTTTTCTGAGAGACACGGAACGACAAAAGGTGCTCGCGACCGCAAGTTGAATCTACATGCATGCATTCTGCTGTATAAATGTAAATAGGTTCTCTAATATATTTATATTTTGTTTTCAGAGACTGAGCTCGCCTCGCAATGAGGCAGTCACTTCTTATTTGGTGGAAGCTCTAGCAGCAAGCCCGGATTTGCATAGTGTGGATAATGATGCCATTATGTGTAAGTATTTTACTGTTTGCTGTACTGTGCAGATTTTTTCGTTTTTTACTTTTAAAAGTACTTTTAGTGTGGCTATTTCCATTGTTTATGCATAGACTACCATACTCATTCAATTGTTTTCCAGCGGCCTGTAAGACCTACTATGAGACCGTACGCAGGAACTTCGGTTCAGCCAACCGGACCTTGCAGTTCAGGCAGAAGCCGTGAAGAATGCAGCCCGCAGTCGACAGAGAAGAAAGAGGGTAAGATTTACTAGACAGTAGTACAAATATGAATACACTATAGAAGATATAACCAGTATAGACAGTGGTATAAATAATGAATAATATTGTTGGTCAATGTGACATTAATTTTCTGTTACATTAGTAGATGTCTTGTGTCAACACGCAGTGCATTGAGCAGTACTGATTGTCTATACTGATTGTGTTTACAGCTGCTGGAAGCGAGGCAGAGTGTACTAGTTCCAGGTGACATGGATTTCTGGAGGGCGTCACTATTGACCTGATGTCCGATGAGGAGGACTGCATCCAAGAGGGGGTGTCTGGGTGGATTGTGCGGCCTCCATTCTTTCGCAGCGAGGAGCTCTCCAACCTGTGTGCCGGACTGCCTGGATTCTAACCAAAACGGCAACACATCGACGGGGCGTCTGCCCGTTGGAGCACATCCAGACAGAATGCCACCAACTGCATATCCATCAGAGGCGGCAGAAAGACATTTCAATCCCCTTCTGATGCCCCAGGCCCCTGCCCGTCATCGACTGTAATACTGTGCCTTTTTATACTCTGTATACTATGTATATCTGTATACTGTATACTTTGACTTGATTTGTCTTTGTTTTTTTATACTCTGTATATTGTGTACCTACCTGGTTGTGCCTTTAAAAAAAATAAAGTCCCTTTCCAGAGCTCTTGTGTTTTACCTAATTTTAGCATTCAGTACAACTGGGATGCAATTGTAACTTTAAGATAATGTTCCTTGCAAACCTGAATGCAACCTACACAGAACGTTCCAAGAACGTAAAGAAAACTATACATTTGAACCTAAGCAGAACTATAAAACGTTCTGGGAACGTTTAGGAGACGTCGCAATTGCTGTAACTTTAGGATAACGTTCCCAGAATGTTCCTTGCAAACCTGAATGCAACCTACACAGAACGTTACAAGAACGTAAAGAAAACTTTCCATCAGAACCTAGGAGAACTATAAAACGTTCTGGGAACGTTTAGGAGACGTTGCAATTGCTGTAACTTTAGGATAACGTTCCCAGAACGTTCCTTGCAAAACCTGAATGCAACCTACACAGAACGTTCATAGAACGTGAAAGAAAACTTTCCATCAGAACGTAGGGAGAACCAAAAATGTAACGTTTTGCTAACCTTTACATAACCAAAAATAACGTTCCCAGAACGTTCTGGGAACCACATTTTGTTTGCTGGGTTAACACCGGTAAGAAAAAGACTTCATGAAATGGTTTGTTTTACCCTATCCTTTCCTGCCACTATACATTTCTCTTGGCAAAATGAAAAAAATTATTTCGACAATCACACCAAAGCACTGGAATTTCTCGAAAGCAACGCCACTGAAGACAGACTAACACATTCAAACTACCGTAGGCTACACTGTACAGGCTACCTTGTGACAAATACGTACGCACCAACGCGCACATACACACACATCGCGCGCGCACAAATGACAAGTCTACAGGAATGAAGAGAACTGACTAGTTAAACACTTCCCCACCTTTTTATTTTTTATTATAACATTGTTATTGTTGATGTTTGTTGTTTCTTTGTCTGCTGGTTTACTAATTATCTGCTCGATTATAGACTACCTATTCCAGCGATTTGCAAGCTACAATATGCTGAGGGGATGCAAAACTATAAGGGGAGGGGTGAGGGAACGTTGGAGGGGTGAAAGGAGCACAACGAGCAGCCACTAGTAAGCACCCTGCGGTACAACTTTAATGGTACAAGGGTTGGAGGGAGGGAGGAGGAAGGGTAACATGAAACATTAATTGATCTCAGAACCCTATTAAGAGACAAAAATGTTTATCATATCTTAAATCTAAAAAGGTTGACATAGCCTTTATACAAGAGACTCATTTAACAGACCTTGAATCTATGAAATGGAAAAAAGACTGGGTTTTCTTTCATAGCTCATACTCGAGTAAGAATCATGGGGTGGCATTATTTCATAAAAAGCTGAATTTTACTTTGATAAAAGAACAAAGATACTTTTGGTAGAATTATCTGTGTAGAGGTTGTGATTAATGAAAAGAAGTAGAATTTAGGTAATATATACGCACCAAATATTGAAGACCCGGAGGTCTTTTACAACCTAATTAAGATTATGGGGGATATTACAGACGGACAAACTATTTTAGGTGGAGACTTCAATCAGGTTCAAGATGGACTTCTAGACAAGACAACAGTTTCTAAGGTTAGACCAAAAGACCGTCTTGCTATACTTATCTTAATGAAAGACCTGGGATTAATAGATATACGGCGATTTATAAACCCTCGTGACACTTTTTACTCCCATTGCCATAGATCACACTCAAGAATTGATTATTTTTGATTGCCAACACAATTATAGAAGCAGTAATAGACTAAGATAGGGGTAGACCATGCTGTAGTTGAACTACAAGTTGAGATTGAAGGTGAAACAGGGAGAAGGAATAGATGGAGGTTTAATACCATGCTGCTCCATGAGGAGGGGTTTAATTATTCTCTTACTAAGGATATTCAGTTTTTTTTCAATTTAAATATTGGTTCAACTGAAACATTGTCTATGGTATGGGAAACATCTAAAGCATATGTTCGGGGGAGAGCGCTTAGCTTTTCCATAAAAAATAGAGAGAAAGTATAGGGAAAACAGAAAAGCTAGAATCCAAGATGCATCTATTAGAAAAATAACTTGCTAAGAAACACTCAATAGCTCTGTTAAATCAAATCTGTGACTTGATATATCATGACATATATAACTCCAAGGCTTTGTTCAGACTGAGAAGCATTTTTTATGAGGGAGGTGAAAAAGCAGGTACATTTTTGACACACCAATGAAAAAAAAGAGACACTAATAACATTATTTCCTCGACTATAGATAAGAACAGGTTGATTACAGGAAATAAAGCTATCAATGAAATATTTTTGATAAGAAACTTTTATCTGAGAGAAAGGCAGGGGAAGAAACAATATTTTTTTTTATCAATCTGAAGAGAGAAAGGCAGAGGGGAAGACTAGATGTACTATAAAATACAATATTTTTTTGAAAAACTGAATATGACCAAAAATCTCTGAAGAACAGACCAGTTAGATCTCTGGTCAAGCACCAGTAACAGAGATGCCAAGATTATTACATCTTCTTTGGTTGAACAAGAACAGCATGGATGCAGTCACCCAGACGGGTAGAAGATTTAACTATAAAACTTAAAGTCTTATATTGGACATGCAAACTTTTTTACAGTTTCAAGAGGAACGAGGCAGGGATGCCCCCTATCTCCATTACTGTTTGTGATTGCTTTAGAGCCACTGGCAGCAGCTATTAGGGAGAATGTAAAGATAAAAGGGGTAAAGAATGGACAGGAAGAACATAAGCAATTCCTATATGCAGATGATACAGATGATTCCCCCATTGCTCTCTACTACCGAAGCTTTTTCCATTATCTCTGGATATAAAATAAACTGGCAGAAATCAGAAGCTATGCCCGTATCTAAGATGTGTCCCTCTGCCTTGGTTTCTCCATTTAATTTTATATGGATTCCATCTGGATTAAAATATCTGGGTATTTTACTCACCTCAGAGTTAGACAACATGGTCAATATTAACCTGCTCCCAGTGCTTCAAAAAATGTAATATAATCTTGAAAAGTGGAAAGTACTGAAACTTAGTTTATGGGGCAAGGTGAATACAGTTAAAATTATGGTAGTTCCACAATTTAACTACATCTCAAGAATGCTACCTTTAAACATCCCATTACAACTATTTAAACAGTACAATGATGCTGTTAAGGACTACATTTGGGAAGGGAAATGTATTAATATGAAAAAATTATACACCCCAAAAGAAAGGGGAGGTTTAGAGATGTATAATGTAGCATTTGAGATGTTAATCACAATCACTGGAAATCAGACTAATCACTGGAAACAAGGTAATGATAAAGAAAGGTGGGTAATATTGGAGGAAAGCATAACTGCTCCTTTTAGACTCTTAAATGTCCTATCCCAGAGAAGAACAAAGGGTATAGATAAACAAAACATAAATCCTATATTACAGCATTCTAAAGAGGTATGGTCAACAATACATAAAATGTTCAAGGCCTCACCATATAGACAAACATATTCATCTGTCTGGTTTAACCCATCAGTGTGTATCGGAAAACAGACAGTTTTCTGGAAAAAATGGGTGAAAGAAGGGGTGCTTGAATTATGAGCAACTAGCTAGTGAATTTCATTTGGGAGATAAAGAAAGGTGGAAATACTTACAATTTAGGAGCTGCATGTCAGCCCTTGCTGGTCTCCAATTACAAAAAGATAACAATCCAATAGAATCATTTTTGGTATCACACCCAAATATACAATCCGCTTCTTTGTGGTACAAAATGTTGGCTAAAATCAATAGCAACACATGTGAAAGCCTCAGAATGATTTGGCAAAAGGATCTTCAGTGTGAAATAGATCAAGACACTTGGCTAAAGATAATTACAAATATAGGGGCCAACACCAGGGAGGCCAGGGGGAAAGGAACACAATAAAGGAATTTAAAATAATTCATAGATATTATTGGACACCTCAGAGACTGTATACGGTTGGGTTGTCTCAAAATAATTTATGCTGGAGGCGCAGAAGTCACAGGGGAACGCTCCTGCATGCTCTTTGGGACTGTCCAGTGATTCGCCCTCTCTGGAACAACGTTCTAAAATATATAGAGAGTTGGTTGGGACAACCAGTTCCAGAGTCACCAAGACTGTTTACTAGGGGACAAGTCTCAAGTAAGAGGAAATACCACTAGCCCAACATTTAAAGAATGGTTAAATTTGGTGGTTGAAGCAGCCTCCTTTGAACAAATGCTGGCTAGAAGGGATGGGAAAAGAGGAGAGGTTGGCAAGATATGGGATAATTTTCTGGATTATGCAAAGGAGAAGGGATAGGAATGCCAAAGTATCCCCCTAGGATTAGAAACCCTAGGAACCAAGGCGATACCAGCCGTCCCAGAAAAGTAACAATTATCAGCCTTCCTAGAAACTGAGTGACTACCAGCCGAGGGAAAAGAGAAAGGAGAATGGGTTTATGGGCCACCAAATTATTTTGTTGCTGTTAGTTTTTTTCCAGTTTTTTAGTGTCTAGTTATTTAATGTTGGGTGCTGATCTTTGTGGTGTACTATGTGTAAATAAAAAATGTTACATTTTATTTTTATTTTTAAATTAACCATGCAGATAAACACACAACAGTAAAGGGGATGATTTCCAGTTACTTTGGAGCTCCAGCAGGCACATTTCTGCCAACTCACACAACTGTATTTTTTACATTAATATTGTATTCAGTAAATTCACAATCCTGCTAATAAAACATAAGAAATGTTCACAGTCTGGGTAGCTGTACCTGTGTGAGGGATAAATGGTCACTCATTAAAAAGGTCACTAAATCAAACACACTTTTGTGACTTATAGCAACAAAGTGTATTTGCATACCACATTTATAATGCAAAAACAGATAAGTCGATGGGTGCAGTGAGAAACCTACCACTAACTGCCAGTACCGCAGACAGGAAGCTGCTCGGTTGCTTTATGTCCCCTTCGCGAAAGATGTACTCCATGATAGCTTGAATATGGTCAGGCATGTTACTGCAGAAAAAATATGAAGGCAAAATTTAGAAAATGATTGGCTTCATGCTTATGAAATGCACATTTTCAGTTGTACCCCAATTATTTAATTTGTACCCTTTCTCAATAAATATACATGTTTTAACCTACCTGTAGTCATAAACGGAAACCCAAGATTTGTGACTTACATATAACTTGCTTGTTCGAAGTCGAAAGGATTTTCCCCAGGTTTGTTCAGCATTATGTTCAGCTGAAGGTCAAAGTGAGAAAATAATAATAATTAATTAATAAACCATAATAAGCTCCTTACTACTTTGTAAGTTTTAATCTAATGATCAGCTGACCAGAACCTCTGATGTTCAGTGTTGCCATGCTTGTTTTACACCACTCAGAAACCCTGTATATAATTATGAAAGTATTACTGTGCTGAACAGGTGTCTTCAGAAATAAATGAAAAGCCATTAGAGTCAGCAGAACTCAATGACAATAACAGGCTCTGGAATACTAAATGCTTCGCTCTATAAATCTCGCTCTTCAGGACTGTATTATGTGTTCTGACAGGGTAGACTCACCAGTTTGTTGATAGAGCTCTGGATGAGACGGTGCGTCTCATCCCTGCGTTCAGGGTCCTCTGACATACTGACGTTGAATATCTGATAGCTCAGTTCCATAGCGAAAGAATAAACAGATAGTTCTGTGGTAAAACAGTAGGACATAAATGGAATGATTGTCTTTTCATTGTGACTTTTCTGCATGCATTCTTTAACTTAATTTCTTGCAAAAATGTTACAACCTCCCCATTCAAATCCCTAATACTTTAACTTCCTTGTTACTCTCAAGAAAGTCTGAAATTGTCACAAAAATAACTTGTTGTACATAAAAGAGAGTTAAGAACATAATACATAATGACAAGAACAGGCTGTTCAGCCCATCTAGGCTCATCATGTCCTAATCTAAAGAGTATCTACTCCTGCATCTAGTCTAAACTTGAATAGCCCAAATGTTTCTGCCTCTACTACCCAACCTGGCAAGCTGTTCCAAGCATTGACTACTCTCTGTATAAAGAAAAACGTCCTAATATCCGTGCAGAATTAGCCTTTAATTCATTTCCACCTGTGGCCTCTTGTTCTGCTGATCCAATTTATCCAAAAAAATATCTGGTAGTTCCATTTGTTAATCCCTTTCAGGGATTTCAAAAGTCTGTTTGCTAATTTTAAATCGATTGAGTGTCTTAAGCCTATCCTCTTTTACCTTTCATACCAGGTACCCATTTAGTTCTTTTAACTTTTTCAATAGCTTCTATAACTTTCTGTGGTTCCCAGAACTGCACACAGTACTCTGGCAAAGGTCTGAGTAAGGGAAAAAATGCCCAATGCTGCCCTCTGGAGGTGAACAGCAGGATGTGCCATCACAATCATCTTGGATTACTTTAGTCGATTCCAAACTGTTTGCCAAACCCCCAAGTTTAGTGTCATCATCATCATTGTGCTACCAACATCCCTATCAGGATCCCTATCCCTAATAAGGAAGCGCAGAGGTCCCGGCACCGATCCCTGCAGGACTCCACTGCCCACAGCATCTAGACTGCTTTTTCATTCTATTTTTCCTTACTTTTGAGGAGAAATTACTCTAGTAACCCTTTTAAAAGTATTGTTCTACAGATAGAGGAGGCCATCTTAACTTGCCAAAAAATATCAAAAGTAACTGCACTGTGATCACTGAGTTACAAGGTGACAGGGGACAGAACGGTGTGGGGGGGTGTGACGTACTTTCATAAGTGACATCGTCCAGCTTCACAGGATCATTCAGCTGCCTTACACGAGCATCCAAGAGATTTCTGGCCAGGCTGAGAATCTCACTCTCACTGGGGACAGGTTTGATGGTGTGAAACACAAACCGGATGAAGATCTTCACCATGCCAACGCTGCAGAAAACATGGAGACAACTCTAGGATCAATAGTCTGTTAAAGAACAGGTCGGACAAAGACATTATTTCACTGGCTGGACCCAACTCTTTAAAGCCAAACATGAAAATGTGAGCATACATTCTACGTGGTTCTGTAGTTGTAGGTTTTGTGGAGGGCATGGTTCCAGAGACCGTTTGTGATTCTGATGTTGTGGTCATTGGAGCTGTGGTGGTGGCCAGACCTGAAAGTGCAGAATCGATTAGTCATTTAAATCAATCATACAGTGTTTAGCAAACAAAAACTCGAGTAATATTGGAGCTCCAGCAGGTGACTTTCTGGCAACTAGCACTGTGCTTTTCACATTAATGTTCACATCAGTGAATTCGAATCCTGCTCGCAACACATGTAATATGCACAGGTTAATAATAATAATCTAAGTGGGTCAAACGCTGTGAGTGGTCAGTGGTGACTCATTGACTTAAATACAAATTGATTCATTTAACCATAGCCTGTCAGTTTTACAATGCAAAAACACGGCAACTCTTTGATCAAAGCCGTTAGAAGTGAATGGTTACTCTGAGAAACCTACCACCAACTCTCAGGATGGCAGACAGGAATTTGCTTGGCTGGTTGATATCAACTTCCTGGTAGACATATTCCACATTGGCGTGAATTTGTTTAGGCATGTTCCTATAGGAAAAAAATCAAAAGCAGAGCTTAAAAAAGGCATTGGCATCTTCCTGATGAAATTCAGTTGTACATTTTTAGCTCAAGCACTTATTTTTTACTCGGTCTCAATAAATATATTTAAAACTAATATGTTTTTTGAAATTCAAGATTATGAAGGTTTGATACTTACGTATAATTTGCTCGGGGAAAGACAAAGGTATTTGCCTCAGGCTTGTTCAGAATTGCATTCAACTGGAAGTCAAAGGTCAAAGTGAAAACAAAAAGACAGACAAACAAAAAAT
>JAINUG010000693.1:0-55000 GCA_029706075.1 Aldrovandia affinis
AAAACAGCCATCTCTCTAAACCTTTATTAGCTGACTAAGGCCTCACGTCATAAACACCTCCCCAACACAGCTTGGAACATGAAACCCTGCCACGCTGAGACATCAAACCTTGGAACACCTGGCAGATCCATCATGTCACACACACACACGGTGACGCTCCGTCTGTAACCTCTCCACCCCCCCAAAATCCCCCCTCCCTCTTTCCTGGTTCACACGTTCAGGGGGGTCCTCGGACATCTCCAAAGTACACCTGGAGGCCATAAATCATACAAAGGTCACAAAGGTGACCATAAAGTGCACCCTATTAACTACTCCTGTAGACAGCGCTGGTCTGTTTGAGAGATATGCAAATCACGTGAAATTACAGTGCTGCTGATTTTACAGTTTTGTTTACGGCGCTACTGCTTTTATCTTTTTTCTCTCTCATGCCCAAAAGTAAGTCTTGTCAAAGTGAAAAGGTAAGAGGCCAGCGCTCTCACAGGGCTTTAAGTTCCAGTTCTAGTTTTTTACGATTGCTTTGACTCATTTTGCACAACAGAGTTTCAATGTGCAAAAGTCTTAATACAGAATGCCATACTGCTCATTTTGGGTTCAAAATCTAATATAGCAGGCAAAATAAAAATACTGGTGTCAAATGAGAGAATATTATATGCAAAAGTTTATCATAGCACCAAAACATTAGATATTTTCAACAGTGAAGTTAAATCATTGCTGCATTTTCAATATACAACAGTCATCATCAAATAATGCTGCCAAACACAAAATCCTTCTAATAAGAGTTTGAAAGTGTTCTTTGGTCATAACACAAAATGCTATAATCCTAACCTTGGGCTCAAAATCACATATTGCATGCAAAATAAAAATAATTGAACCAAATTAGATTGTATATCATGCAAAAGTTTTTCAAAAGTGAACCTGGGGAAGACAGAGCTGCTCTTCCTCCCAGCAAAGGGCTCCCCGATGATTGATGCATAAATGACCGTGGAAGGCTCCATAGTGTCTCCGTCCCAGTCTGCCAGGAGTCTTGGGGTAACCCTGGACAACCAGCTGTGCTTCTCGAGCCATATTGCAGCGTTCACTCGGACCTGCCGTTTCTCCCTCCACAACATCCGGAGGATCCGACCGTTCCTCACCCAAGAGGCCACTCAACTCCTGGTCCAGGCCCTGGTGATCTCACGTCTGGACTACTGCAACTCCTTGCTGGCAGGCCTTCCGGCCTGTGCCATCAAGCCACTGCAACTAGTCCAGAACGCTGCTGCTCGCCTGGTGTTCAACCAGCCGAAGTTCACCCACGTCACCCCTCTACTCTCCTCTCTGCACTGGCTCCCCATCGCAGCACGCATCAGATTCAAGTCACTGGTGCTTGCTTTTCAAGCGGCCAGAGGTACTGCTCCCCATACCTCCAGTCACTCATCACGCCCTACACCCCATCCAGACCTCTCCGCTCCGCCTCCGCTGGCAGACTGACTGCCCCATCCCTCCGGGCGCCTGGCAGCCGCTCCTCTCGGTCTCGGTAAAATGTCATAGCGTCAGAACATTGGATATGTTCATCCTTGAAGTTGAATTATTGGTGTATTTTCAAATACAACGGTCATTATCAAATAATGCTGTCAAACACAAAATATTTGTAATCAAAAAAGATTATGCAAGGATCATTTCCTCATAAGTACTGGAAATGATGCACAGCAAGCATCCCCTGTGATAGACTGCAGTATATACAGTACATATATATATATACATATATATATATAGCTCGCGTTTTTATGGAAGGCAAACAAAATATTAGATTAGATTACTGTATATGTGTTTTTGCATGTACAGATGTAAATAATCAGAAAAAGTGTAAAATAGGTGCCTAAAAATGATTTTAAAAGTTTATTGATCTTGTTGAAATATTATGTAATGTTGTTATTCAGCTGGATGTAGATTATGCTAAATGTTATGGTTTGAATTATTTTTGTTTGTTTGTTTGTTTGTTTGTTTTGTTTGTTTTTCTCCCTTGTGTGTGGAGTAGGCTGCCATTTGTACTGTGGGCAGACGGTCTGATCGTCATTTTTAAACGTCATTCTCATTCCATTGAAATAAATCATACATTACTGTAATGCAGAAAACTCAAAACAGTAAAAACAAAAACAACAGTAAAAGCAAAAGCAAAAACGTTACAGTAAAAAAAACTACATAAATGCATTTCAGTGCTTAAGCAGCATTTTGCCTTTCTGTTGCATTTGGCCACAGAATTTCATCTACATCGCATCTGATATCTTCATTTGCAAGGCAGCGAAGGCAGGCAGTTGTCAGAAAGGTTTCTAAGCAGCCTTTTAAGTAGTGGTGAAGAGATTATCAATTGTGTTGCAGTGCTAATCAACTGAGCAAGGTTGTTTGAAGTAATGATACATGACTACAAACACCTGTTGAATTGATTTAGTGATCTGCATTTGTAGTAATGAGCATTTGAACATTGTTGTAATATTAGGTGTCTGTATTCTGAGAAAGGAGCATATGATTTAGAGTTTGGCACTTTGCATGAACACTTTTACACTTTGTATGTCAGCATAGGATGTAGTGTCTTAAGGCAAGAATTCTGCAAGTCAGTTTGGCACTTTGCATTTTGAGTTTTGTACATTGAAATTCTGCTGAGCAAAATGAGTCAAAGCAATCGTAAAAAACGGTGTATATGTGTGTGTGTGTATATACATATTTCATATACCCATACGGAAAATCTAGTTTTGAAATGTTGATTTCAAAATCCTAAACTAATGTTGTAGAATCCTGTAAGATTCCACTCAAACACACCAAATGGCGGACGTGTCCGAATGTTGAAGGATAGCGTGTAGCCTTACCTTTGTGTTACCGGAACGGGATTAAATGGAGGTTAATTAACTCCAACTCTATCTCACTCCAATGTATGTTAGCCTTTCTCTCTGTTAACTGTTACTGCTAGAATCGTATAGGCAAATGAGAGACTACTGTCTCTCGGCTCGCGTAGTGTGGCTCTATATATGTTGCTATCTCTATATGAGATGCAGACGTGCCTTTGGCCTGTGTAAAGCCTAGTAAGGATACAGTTGAGAATATAGTTCACACTCTTTGGGGTTACTTCAGGGCATAGTTCTGTGAACTGCCCTCCAATGTAATATCCGTTTCAACCCCTCAGCTCAGATCTTCTTGATTTCTCAATTCAAGTTCCTCTTTCTTCCCAGTATATAACAGTGACACACAACCAACACAAAGCAGAAAAATAAAAAGAACAGACAAACTATTAGCAGCATATCTATTTCACAGAAGTTCAGAAATGGCCGTACAGAACTCTACAGTCTCAACCATTTCAGAGGGTATATACATGGGGCTTGATTCTCCAAGCCAGGATGTGTACAGCACTGTGGGTCAGACCTCACACAACAGCCCAGGAGCTCAGAACACAGGTAAGGACACCTGTACAGTGTATTATAGAGCTCCTGTTACTGTTGTTTAAGAGTGAGATAGAGTTTGTGTGTTACAGTTTTTTACAATTGCTTTAATTCATTTTGCACAACAGAGTTTCAATGTGCAAAACTCTTAATACAAAATGCCATGCTGCTCATTTTGGGTTCAAAATCTAATATCTAATATAGTCAAATGAAAGAATATTATATCCACAAGTATATCATAGCACCAAAACATTAGATATTTTCAACAGTGAAGTTAAATCATTGCTGCATTTTCAATATACAACAGACATCATCAAACAATGCTGCCAAACACAAAATCATTCTAATCAAAAAAGAGTTTGAAAGTATTCTTTGGTCATAACACAAAATTCTATAATCCTAATCTTGGGCTTAAAATCACATATTGCATGCAAATAAAAATAATTGAACCAAATTAGATTTTATATCAGGCCAAAGTTTATCATAGCATCAGAACATTGGATATGTTCATCGTTGAAGTTGAATTATTGGTGTATTTTCAAATACAATGGTCATTATCAAATAATGCTGTTAAACACAAAATATTTGTCATCAAAAAAGATTATGCAAGGGTAATTTCCTCATAAGTACTGGAAAAGATGCACAGCAAGCATCCCCTGTGATAGACTGCAGTATATACAGTATATATATAAAAAGTTTGAGCACACCTGCTGGAAACTAGGTTTATCTCATAATTGACAATGTTTTATACCGTATATGTTTCTGTAAATACTTGAAAAAAAACAAAACGCATGTAACAATAAACAAAAGGAACATCAAAGCAATGTTCAAGAAAATTGAATTGAAAATTGAATCTTGGATTCCTCAATATATCCACCCTTTGCCATGATAACAGTCTCATAAACATGGGCCATTTGGTTAATAAGTTTCAGGAGAAAATCACCCGACATGTTTTCCCAGCTATCCTGCAGCAATTCCCAGAGAAACTTGTGGGTTGCTTTGCTTTGACTCTTCCTTTCCAGTTCGTCCCACACAAGTTCTATTGGATTGAGGTCTGAACACTGGACAGGCCAGGTCATTAGTTTGAGTTGTCCTTCACGTTCCTCCTTCACCAGATAGTTCTTGCACAACTTCAAGGTGTGTTTCGGGTCATTATTTTGCTGAAGAATGAAGGAGTGCCCGGTTAGCCGTAGTCCAGATGTAAGGTGTACTCAAACTTTTGACTGGTACTGTATATATACAGTATATATATATATATAGCTTGCGTTTTTATGGAAGACAAGCAAAATATTAGATTAGATTACTGTATATGTGCTTTTGCATGTACAGATGTAAATAAACAGAAAAAGTACAAAAGAGGTGCCCAAAAATGATTTTAAAAGTTGATTGATCTTGAAATATTACGTTATGTTTTTATTCAGCTGGATGTAGATTATGCAAAATGTTATGGTTTGAATAATTTTTGTTTGTTTGTTTTGTTTGTTTTTCTCCCTTGTGGGTGGAGTAGGCTGCCATTTGTACTGTGGGCAGACAATTGTCATTTTTAAAAGTAATTCTCATTCCATTGAAATAAATCATACATTACTGTAATGCAGAAAACTGCAGAAAAGAAAAACAACAGTAAAGGCAAAAACAGTTACAGTAACAAAAAGCTTTACAGTAAAAAAACCAACATGAATGAATTTCATTGCTTAAGCAGCATGTTGCCTCTCTGCTGCATTTGGCCACAGAATTTCATAGACGTCACATCTGATATCTTCAGTTGCAAGGCAGCAAAGGCAGGCAGTTGTCAGAAACATATGTAGTGGTGAAGAGATTATCAACAGTGTTGCAGTGCTACTCACCTGGGCAAGGTTGTTGGAAGTAATGATATATGACTACAAACACCTGTTGAATTGATTTAGTGATCTCCATTTGTAGTAATGAGCATTTGAACATTGTTGTTGCTATGTTTTGAGTGTCTGTTCGGTTGTTTTTATACTTTGTTTATTCATTATTCATTATTCATTATTCATCATTCTCGTTCGATTCACGTTCTGTTCCCCTGTTGTCATTGTTCCTGTATTTCGAGATCCACTCCTTGTCTTTTGTTATTCACTTCGGAAAATTCAATGTTTCGGTTTTTCCGTCTTAGCTTATTATCTCGTTTTCTTCCTTCTTACTTTCTATTACACTTTGTATATATTAGTTAGATGTCTATAGTACTAACCTACTTAACTACTAACATTAGGGATTTAGATTAAGTCACACCTGATTCCTATTGTGTTTCCCTTCCCTGCTTGTATTTAAGTTCCGTGTTTATGTTCATTCCCCGTCAGAACGTTAATCTTCATTCCCTGTGCCGATTACCAGTAAGCCAGAGTCTGTAGCATTTTCCCGAGACACCCCTTCTGTTTTTCACTTGCCGATTCTGTTCGTTTGCCTTCTCTGATTTTCTGGTTTATGACTTTTAGATTGTTTGTGACTTCTCTTTGGATTTTGATTTTGTACTTTCGCTACCCTGACTTCTGGTGTTGACCTCTGCCTTCATTAAACGATTCTTTGCCTAATCCTGATCTGCGTCTGGGTCCTTATCCCGAACGTCACGGTTGTAATATTAGGTGGCTGTATTCTGAGAATGGAGCATATGATTTAGAGTTTGGCACTTTGTATTAACAGTTTTACACTTTGTATGTCAGCATAGGATGTAGTGTCTTAAGGTAAGAATTCTGCAAGTCAGTTTGGCACTTTGCATTTTGAGTTTTGTACATTGAAATTCTGCTGTGCAAAATGAGTCACAGCAATCGTAGAAAACTGTAAGGCAAGACACACCCGAGGTATATGAAGAATAAATCCTGATGTCACATCTTAATGAACCTTGGTCAGTTTATTAAACATGTAAAGATACACGTATTTTGTATTGGCACTTTTCTAAAAATGTATATTTAAATATGCAAATTATGTGTAAATACATTACATATGCTAATGTACTGTATGTGTGCAATTCAAATTCAGTTACAACAAGATAGGAGCGAGTGACTAACATTTCTTAAGACAATTAATCTAAAAAAATACAGAGGGGATTTTGAATGATTGCTTCGTACACTTCAGGAACTTACAAGATGTAACTGTATGCAAATAAAAAAATTGTTTTGCCTATTTTTGGGAATATATTTGTTCATAAAATATTGTGATTAAATAAACAAGATATCGAAAATCCCCTCTGTAATTATCTAGGGATACATCCAATAATCATCTCATAAAATTTGGCGACAATAACTTATTCACAAGTTGAGATAACTGAAAAAGTATGAGCTAAAAATCTAGTTTTGAGAAAACAGCCATCAAAGATTGGCATTGTTGATTAATTTGCATTGATTGACGTGTCATAAAATGTAAAAAGTACATGGAACTACTAGTATGTTAATTATGCAGCATGATAGAATCTATGTTTATTTTGCACAATATTGAAAAATCGGAAAATTCATGGTGGGACCAAAAATTATCTTTTTTTTGGGTGTCTTGCCTTAAAGTGGATTTTCTGGGGTCTGATATCTGAAAGCCAGATGGAAACCCTCTCTGCAGTGTGTATAAACAGTGTAATGTTGACAGGGGTGTCACTCATGTATGTTCAGGCTGTAATGATGACAGAGTCTAACTGTTTTATCCCTGCTAATGTTTGTGACCCCAGAGAGAAGTGGACAAAGCTCACGCCCCTACAGACTGGCTGGAGTGTGTCCATGGCTCCTGTGTGCTCTCTTATTGACTGCCGCCATAGTCCTGGGTGTTCTCTGTGAGTATGATACACTGTGTGCGTGTGTGTGTTTACTGTGAGTGTGATACGCTGTTATTATATATGTTTAATGTATGATATGATGTCAGTATCATTGAGTGCAAAGTTATTGTGATGCACTGTCATTTTAAAGTAAGGGCAAAGGTCTATTCGTGGTGATTTTTAAAGGAATGCAAGCCATTAAGCAAGACTAACTGGAATCTACTCTCCAATATCGTCTCTCTTCAAGTTTATATTTTTCGTGCTTAAATATGACTTCAGTGTGCGCACATCTCACCTGCAGCAAGCTCTGTGAAAAGGGCCGTGTCCTGGGGATGAAATGTGTAAAGAGTAGTGCAGGAGGAATCTATTTCCACACCACTTGCACTATTGTTACACCAGGGTCAGGGATGGCACATCTTAGACCTTTTTAATATTGTATTATAACCATGGCAGATAAAAGGTGTGTCAGTAACTCACCATCCTGCTCAAAAAATTGTCTCGGTTTCTACACCACTGAATTTACAAACTCCCCTAATAACTGAGCTTATGGGACATTATTTGAAATAATGCTGCACTTTTTTAAAATTTGTGTTTTTTTGCAGTTTTTGGCCAATTTCTCCATTGACTTATGCTTTATATTTTCAATAGATTTTAAAAAGTAAAAGTTACAGGTTAGAAGCCTTTTGGTGTGTGTAACTGAATGAGAAGGATTTGTAAACGTTAGGAAGCTGAAGAAAGAATACAACCTTAGAAAGTAAAGATGGCCTGCACTAACAAGATAAACAAAATTATTTGTGGAAAAAGAAAATGTAAAAGCTTAATTAAGAGTTCAATCGATGAATATACATTTCTTTGGTTTTGACAATTCAAGACTGTCTCATTGGCAACATTAGATATTTTCTTTAATTGTTTTATTATTTATATTATATATATATATATATATATATATATATATATATATATATATATATATACAGTACCAGTCAAAAGTTGGGACACACCTTCCATCTGGATTACAGCCAATTGGGCACTCCTTCATTCTTCAGCAAGATAACAACCCGAAACACACCTTGAAGTTGTGCAAGCACTATCTGGTGAAGGAGGAACGTGAACGACAACCCGAACTAAAGACCTGTGATAGAGAATTTCTGTGTTTAAAAATTGTTTCTGAATAACTTCACATACTTGTACTAAATCTGTTTCTTAGAACTGTTTCGCAGAGTAAGTAAGTAAGTAAGTAAGACTTTATTTATATAGCACCTTTCATACAAGAATTGCAGTTCAAAGTGCTTTACACAGAATGCATAATCAGAGAAGATTAAAATATATATAGTGCAAGATCAATTTAGTAGTGCAAGTCAGAGTTAATCAAAAGCTTTGGTAAAAAGATAGGTTTTAAGTTGTCTTTTGAAAATGTCTAGTGTGTTGGCTTCCCTGATATTTATGGGTAATGTGTTCCATAATTTTGGGGCGTAGTTGACAAAGGCCGCATCACCAACCTTCTTATGACAGTTTCTGGTGATCTCTAATAGACCTGCATCTGATGATCTCAGTGTTCTAGCTGGTGTGTAATTTGTAAGAGATTTAGCTATGTAGTTAGGTCCTTGTCCATTTAGAGCTTTGTAAGTGAGAAGGAGGACCTTAAAGTCTATTCTAAAGGTTACAGGAAGCCAGTGTAGAGCAGCTAGGACAGGACTAATGTGTTCTCTCCTTTTAGTTTTGGTTAATAATCTAGCTGCAGAGTTTTGAATGAGCTGGAGTCTTTCAATGGTTTTCTTGGGAAGACCAGTGAAGAGTGAGTTACAGTAGTCTAAACGGCTAGATATGAAAGCATGAATTAGCTTCTCAGCATCGTTTTGATTTATAAATGGTCGTACCTTTGCTATATTTCTGAGGTGAAAGAATGATGTTTTAGTCACTTTATTTATATGGGAGTTGAAATTCAGTTCTGAGTCTAGGATGACACCAAGGCTTGTGACCTCAGATTTGATCCAGGGGTTAACCCTCCCAAGTTTTTAATTAGCATTTCTCTTTTTGTTTTGGGGCCGATAAGTAGAATTTCAGTTTTATCCTCATTTAATCTCAGGAAGTTATTACTCATCCATTTATTTATTGCCAATAGGCCGTTGGTAATGGAGTTTATAGCTGCCGTATCATTTGGTTCTGCGGATATATACAATTGTGTATCATCCGCATAGCTGTGAAACCTACATTATGTTCCCTGATGATGTCACCCAGTGGTAGCATGTAAAGGGAGAAAAGCAATGGACCTAGGCAGCTCCTTGTGCAACCCCATAGCAGTTGTCGTATTTCTCAGACATATAGCCTCCCAAGCTAATATAGAATTTCCTTCCTCTGATGTATGTTTTGAGCCAGTTCAAAACACAGTCAGAAGAAACCAACATACTTTTCGAGACGATTTATTAGAATATCATGATCAATAGTGTCGAATGCTGCACTGAGATCTAACAGAACGAGGATAGACACCTTGTTCTCATCAGAGTTTAGTCTGAGGTCGCTAATTATTTTGGTAAGAGCAGTTTCAGTGCTGTGAAATTTTCTGAAGCCTGACTGATATTCTTCTAGTATGTTGTTTTCTTTGAGAAAGGAATTTATTTGAACTGAAACTATCTTTTCAAGTACTTTACTAATGAATGGAAGGTTGGATATCGGTCTATAGTTTGCCAGAACATTACTATCTAAGTTGGATTTCTTTAATAAGGGTTTCACAACTGCTGTTTTAAAGGTATCAGGAAGATACCAGTTCTAAGGGATGTATTTATGATGTCCAGGACAGGGCTTGAGACACTATTAAACACCCGTTTAAAAAATGCTGTAGGTACAGGATCAATGTCTGAAGTGGAGGAGTTACAATCGGAGACAGTTTTACAAAGTTCACTTAATGTGATACATGTGAAACTTCCCATGGTTGCATTGCACACTTTGCTGGAATCAGCTTTATTTCTATCAGGGTAATACTGGCTCTGATTGAAGTTATTTTGTTGTTGAAAAACAGTGCAAGTTCTTCACACTTAACTGTTGAGGACTGTGGAGGGTGGGGGCAGTGTTGAGAAGTTGATCAATAGTGGAGAACAGAACTCTGGAATTTCCAGCGTTATCTGTGATAATTTTAGAGAAGTAATCCTTCCTTGCTAGGCGGATGGTTTTGTTATAGGCAGTTAACGCATCTTTGTAGATATTACAATGGATTACTGTTTTGTTTTCCTCCATTTTCTCTCAGTTGCACGACATTTCCTTTTTGCCTCGCTGACAACATTATGATTTAGCCAGGGGGAGGCTCTGGCTATCGACTTCTTTTTGGGTTTCAGCGGGGCAACATAGTTTAACACAGATGACAGTGCATCGTTGAGATTTTCTACCATTTCATTTAGAGAGCTGTCATGACTGTGTGGCTCATATAGTCTAATGAGATCAGAGTACTTTGATTCAGCTTTGTCATCTAGGAGCCTCTTTTGGACTATAACTTCTTTTTTGTTCTGGTTAAGGTTATCTCAGTGTCAAAGAATATACAGTGATGGTCTG
The DNA here is from genome assembly GCA_029706075.1 of Aldrovandia affinis. Lineage (NCBI taxonomy): Eukaryota > Metazoa > Chordata > Actinopteri > Notacanthiformes > Halosauridae > Aldrovandia > Aldrovandia affinis. The sequence goes on from JAINUG010000693.1 coordinate 10,705, forward strand.
AGAGAGGTAATTCTGTTATTGAGACATTATTGATGTTTAGCCCAGTAGTTATTACTAAGTCTAATGTGTTACCGTGCCGGTGAGTTGGTTCAGTTATATGTTGCGTTAGATCAAAGCTCTCCAGTGTATTTATAAGTTCTATAGTTTTGGAGTCTGATTTTTATTGAAGTGTATATTCAGATCTCCATTTAGGATTACTTTATCGTATCTGGTCACACATAGAGAGATCAGCTCAGAGAACTCCTGTATGAATATTGGTGAGTATTTAGGTGGGCGGTATATTGTAACTAATATTGTTGATTCAGTTTTGAGCTCAATGGCAAGGTATTCCATTGACATGAATTCACCTAGTTCAGTGATTCTAAACATAAGTTTTGAAGAGAAAATAGCTGCAACTCCTCCTCCTCTTCTGTTTTTTCTGGGCAATTGATGAAAGCTATAATTTGGTGGGCAGGTCTCAATCATTATTGCTGTGGCTGTATCACTATTCAGCCAAGTTTCAACTAAACAGATGCAATCTAAGTTATTTTCTATGATCAGATCATTAACTAAAAAAGTTTTATTATTCAGTGATCTGACATTTAGGAGGGCTAATTTTATCTGTTGGACATGTACGTCAGGGGAGGAGATTTGTTTTGGCTGGACATTGATAACTAAAGGCACATCTACTAAATTGCTTAGACAAACCCCAGTAGGTCTGCGACCTGGAGCAGTTTTTTCTCTTCGGACAGTAAGTGGCAGTCTAGCACTAATTCTCACACTAATCAGGTCAGGGGAGCTGGAGTCCGAAATTTTTTGTGTATACTCCGCCCTGGTATCTTCAATCTGGGCAGTCTGTACCTCCCTATCCATAATACTAGTACTAATTTCCCTCCCTGCCCCCCCAGTCCATACGCTGGCCCAATGCATCAGTACCCCTCCGGTTCAAGTGTAACCCGTCCCGCTTGTACAGGTCACCCCTGTTCCAAAAGGAGTCCCAGTGCCCCATAAACCTATACCCCTCTTTCCTGCACCAGGTTTGTAGCCACGTGTTAAACCTCCATATAAAATTCTGCTTGCCTTTGCTAGCACGTGGTACTGGCAGAATTTCAGAGAAGACCACCGTGGAGGTTCTGCCCCTTAACTTTGCTCCTAGTTCTATGAATTTGTCCTGCAGAACCTCAAACCTACCCTTACCTATGTCATCGGCACTATCGGTACTGCACCCATTTATAGAATCCCTGATTTACTGGTCTTGCTTTTAATTTGAGAGTTACCTGTATATACAGTACCAGTCAAACGTTTGGACACACCTGCTGGAAACTAGGTTTATCTCATAAATGACAATGTTTTACGCCGTATACGTGTCTGTAAATACTTGAAAATGACAAAAAACACATGTAACAATAAACAAAAGGAACATCAAAGCAATGTTCAAGAAAATTGAATTGAAAAATGAATCTTGGATTCCTCAAAATAGTCACCCTTTGGCGTGAGAATAGCCTCACAAACAGGGGCCATTCGGTTAATAAGTTTTAGCAGGAAATCACCCGACATGTTTTCCCAGCTATCCTGCAGCAATTCCCAGAGAAACTTGTGGGTTGCTTTGCTTTGACTCTTCCTTTCCAGTTTGTCCCATACAAGTTCTATGGGATTGAGGTCTGGACACTGGGCAGGCCAGGGGTTAGGGTCACGAATTCAGAAGACCTTCAAAGAGGATAGAGAACACAGTGCACCAAATGAGAAAACAGAACATTTAACCAAAATCAAGCAGAGTTTATTTAACCAAATGCATTCGGGGTTCAATGCCTCCCTGTCAGACAAAGAACAACTAATTTCCAGCAGATTTCTCTCTTATACACAATACTTCCATGTCAGATGCATTAGCCTCGCCCATATAACAGTCACAAGACAGTTATTTTCCCCATCTCTGGGAGAACCTCGTACGAGTCTAATCTTTTGGCAAGGCACACTGCCCTTGAGACTGTTGCGGTTAGACAGCTCTCTGAGACGCTGAGACTGCTTCCTGTTTCCTGTTTCCTGTTTGGTTGGAGGGCTGTGTTTGCAGTGGTCTGCGTATCTGGCATTTTACACTTGCTAAAATTATCGTAAATATATAACGTTAAACGGTATAAACGTTATATAAATATATTCGGCGTTCATCATCAGAAAGGTAAAGGGATAAAATATTTGCTCTTAAGTTAAACGTTTGTTGCCGTTAGGGGACAGAGAGGGAATTTTCCATTTTTTCCCACGTCTAGCTCGGAAAGCTTGTTAAAAAGTTACCGATTTGTACTACACCTAGCAGACGCAAGGTTTTTTGTGTGGTTTTTCGCCCTCTCAGGAGCAAATCCAAGAGTAAGGTAATATACTATAGCTTTTGTTGGCTTAAATTTAAATTTAATTGTTGTATTTTAAGCGCACAGCGTATAACCGTTTCGGTTGGCTGCTACCAGCGCTAACTACTACACAAACAGGACCGAAAGTTTCTTTTAAATTCGTTTTTAAATTCGTTTTAAGTGTTGTCTTCCATTTAGACATTTCTGCATCTGAGTGTTAGGAACCGAGGTGTATAAAACAATTTTGTATCGACTTGGTGTCTTTGTTTGGGCAGAAATTTGTTCAGTGTAGGGAGAGCAGTAGGTATAGTCAGGGGTGAAAATGTGGCCTCCGGCAGTGTTGCAGAATGATTACGTTTCTGGAAGAAGGCTTCCATGAGTGTTTCATTTGCGACAGATGCCAGCTTGTGAAGCATCTCGAGGGCAAGATTCTTGATCTCGAAGCCCAACTTGCTGGTCTCAACTGCACTGCAGAATCTGTAGAGTTCCAGGAACTAATTAGCACGCCCATTAGAGAGTTAGCCTGCACGGGTTGGAGATCTCCTGGAACACGCGGACAAGCTCATGGCCAGAGCAGGGGTGGATCCAGTGGTCATGGTCCATGTTGGAACCAATGACATAGGTAAGGGTAGGTTTGAGGTTCTGCAGGACAAATTCATAGAACTAGGAGCAAAGTTAAGGGGCAGAACCTCCACGGTGGTCTTCTCTGAAATTCTGCCAGTACCACGTGCTAGCAAAGGCAAGCAGAATTTTATATGGAGGTTTAACACGTGGCTACAAACCTGGTGCAGGAAAGAGGGGTATAGGTTTATGGGGCACTGGGACTCCTTTTGGAACAGGGGTGACCTGTACAAGCGGGACGGGTTACACTTGAACCGGAGGGGTACTGATGCATTGGGCCAGCGTATGCTTAGGGTAGCGGAGGAATATTTAAACTAGACAAATAACACATGCATAATGCTTGGTGTGAAACTCACGGTAATCGCGATGAATGAATTTCATGACATTTTGGCACAAAAAGTGACAAAATAATAAGAACAAAGAAGAGTAGATTTCAAAAACACCCTTTATTTAAATAGTCTGCCATGGTAACCAAACATAGTTTTCATAAAATGAACATTGCTGTTAGTGGTAACAACTTTTCAGAAAAATGCGTTTTTCTCCTTACAAGCAAAATGGACTTAACAGGTTTTGGAAGTAAGCCCTTCAGTGTTCTCTATCCTCTTTGAAGGTCTTCTGAATTCGTGACCCTAACCCCTGGCCTGCCCAGTGTCCAGACCTCAATCCCATAGAACTTGTATGGGACAAACTGGAAAGGAAGAGTCAAAGCAAAGCAACCCACAAGTTTCTCTGGGAATTGCTGCAGGATAGCTGGGAAAACATGTCGGGTGATTTCCTGCTAAAACTTATTAACCGAATGGCCCCTGTTTGTGAGGCTATTCTCACGCCAAAGGGTGACTATTTTGAGGAATCCAAGATTCATTTTTCAATTCAATTTTCTTGAACATTGCTTTGATGTTCCTTTTGTTTATTGTTACATGTGTTTTTTGTCATTTTCAAGTATTTACAGACACGTATACGGCGTAAAACATTGTCATTTATGAGATAAACCTAGTTTCCAGCAGGTGTGTCCAAACGTTTGACTGGTACTGTATATACAGGTAACTCTCAAAATAAAAGCAAGACCAGTAAATCAGGGATTCTATAAATGGGTGCAGTACCGATAGTGTCCATCGGCTGGTGCCATGGCTGGTACCGGCAGGTAGTCCCTCCCCTTTCCAATGATCCTTTAGATCAGGGGTGTCAAACTCATTCCATCGAGGGCCGAGTGTATGCAGGTGTTTGTTGCAACCAGTGCCCTACACCAGGTGATTTCACTAATTAGCTTCCTTCTTCAACCAAGGAGGGGAGCTAATTGAAATCACCTGGTGCTGTGCACTGGTTGCAACAAAAACCTGCATACACTCGGCCCTCGATGGAATGAGTTTGACACCCCTGCTTTAGATCCTTCGGTCTGTGTTTGTGTACTGCCCTTTTCAATTCAAACCTCACATTTTCAATTGTGTTCAAGTTGGGAGACTGAGATGGCTGTTGCAAAACAATCATTTTGTGGTCAGTTAACCATTCCTTCCCGAAAGATTCACCTTCCTGGCTGGGGGGAACCAGGTTTTTACACAAAATGTCTTTGTACTGGCTGGATTTCTTGATTCTAGTGACCTTAACAAGACCTCCAGGACCAGTAGATGCCAAAAAATGACATAACATCAAAGATCTACCACAATATTTCTTTATAATAATTGTAATAAATTCGTAGGTATAGGGCCTTTTCAACATAAGCGCCCTTCCTCTGACGCAAAAAAAAAAAAAAAATCCCCTGCTGGTGCGTATGGCCAAAAAGCGAACTTTTGGTCTCATGTGACCACAACACCCGGTTCCAATCGGATATTGGCATTGGATCTCTGATTGGCCATGGGTGTTATCTAATGATTCAGGGTCTTGTAAATCTTTTAACAGATTAAGTTTCTGGTCAACGTGATAAGATTATCTTTTCATAGATTCATGAAATTGTATGGATTATATAATGGATACAGAACATGGTGGCTTTTTCTTACAGTGGTGAAGTATGAAAACATCTTTAATTGATGATGTCATATTCTAAGAAATGGAGATTGTTGATCTGTTCTTGTATTTACAGTGCCTTTTCCCCTTGTGTATTAGATACGATTGCATCTCAAAAGGCAAAAGGGAAAGACCAGCTGCAGAGAGTCCACGACAGTCTGAATACACAAAATAACCAGATACAGAGAGACTATGATGGATTGGTAGTGAAATTCTCCTTTCTGGATCAGTACTGTCCCCTCAGATCAGAAAGTGAGTGGCGCTACTCTGCTTATGAAAGATAACTTTTACTTATTGTTCTTAATTAACTTTTAGTTCAAAGTATGCTGTTTGGTGTTTATAGGTCATTGATAGAAAACTGTTACCTGTTGTTTCTGTACAGAGAGAGTGTGTAGACCCTGTCCAGAGGGCTGGGAGCAGAGCAACTCCAAGTGTTACTACTTCTCTACTGAGAGGAAGAGCTGGAATGACAGTCGCAGTGACTGCCTTAAACAGGGAGCTGACCTGGTGATTATAGAGAGTAAAGATGAACAGGTAAGACACTGTGAATGAATGGATGAGAAAGGGAGCGGGTGGTGGATAGAAAATATATCAATAATATAGATTAACAAATAGGCTTTGTAAACTACTTATGTTTCTGATAAGTTGTTGGATCTTAAAATCTGATGTGGGTTTGATGTTGCTGTCTCTCTGTCAGTAGAGTGAGTAGTACATTTTACATTTTTACATTTTAAGCATTTAGCACACGCTCTTTTCCAGAGCGACTTACAAGATGTGCATTAATACATGGTAGGAACAATCATAGTTAGCGCACGAGATCAGTGCAGTAATACAGCAATAGACATCATTGCAGGCATCTGCGTAGCATATCTGTAACATTGGAAAGGAAAAGGTTAGTGTAAATATATATATTTTTTTAGTATAGGGTTGAACAAGTAAACAGTGGTGAAGACAATTTAGCTAGATGGACAGAGTTCAGTGGTAGTGGAGTCTGAAGAGGTGGGTTTTGAGTCTCTTGCGGAAGATCGCAAGTGATTCTGCGGTCCTGACCGATTGCGGAAGGTTCTTCCACCAGCGAGGGATCAGGACAGAGAAGAGGCGAGACCGCGAGGAGCGGCTGCCAGGCGCCTGGAGGGATGGGGCAGTCAGTTTACCAGAGGAGGCGGAGCGGAGGGGTCTGGGAGGGGTGTAGGGAGTGATGAGTGACTGGAGGTAAGGGGGAGCAGTACCTCTGGCCGCTTGAAAAGCAAGCACCAGTGATTTGAATCTGATGTGTGCTGCGATGGGGAGCCAGTGCAGAGAGGAGAGTAGAGGGGTGACGTGGGTGAACTTCGGCTGGTTGAACACCAGATGAGCGGCAGTGTTCTGGACTAGTTGCAGTAGCTTGATGGCACAGGCCGGAAGGCCTGCCTAAAAGGAATTGCAGTAGTCCAGATGTGAGATCACCAGGGCCTGGACTAGGAGTTGAAAGTGAGTAGTGAGTCATTCTGTGTCTTTGTTCAGGACTTCATCTCCAAACACACAAGAGGAGGTTATTACTGGATTGGACTGAGTGACTCAGAAACAGAGGGGACCTGGCTCTGGGTGGATGGAACCCCTCTGCAGGAAGATAAAGCGTAAGAAATCTTACAGACACATTACAGGGGATCAATATACAGACAGAAGAGAAACTCTGTATGAAACAACATTAACTTCCATGTCATGTCCCAGAGTCACACAATATGTATGGACATTTTCAGCTATGTGGTTGAGTTAATTAAACAAAATAATTAATATCAATTTTAAAATATTTCTTTACAACATTGTGTGTGTACACTGTGGGAGTGATTTGAATGCTGCAATATCCAGTATTATCTCCCATAGAGAGGAGTCTCCACAGACTAAACCCTGTGCATCCTTATTCACAGTCTGAGTCATACAATGCAGTCACAGGGACAGCAATAGACAGAGTGTGTGAAAGAGTAGTCACTGTATCCCTGTAGACAACAATGGAGAAGTAGCACATCTGTGTCTCATTCAGTCTCTCTGCTTCTCTTACAGATTCTGGAGGACGGGACAGCCAGATGATCCTGACGGGTCTGAAGACTGTGTGCGTGTTCAGAATGAATGGTTTGATGTACCCTGCAGATTACGTAGGAAGAGTGTCTGTAAGACTGATGCCCTTCCTCTCTGAAATCATCTTTTTATGATGAATGATTTAAATGCATTTAAAAGAATAGCTGTAATCATTTGAATGGTAGTTTTTGTATTTTCAGCAGAAGTGACAGTAGGTTAATGCCGTGTCATAACTTAATGTTGTAAACCACGTGTCTACCTTCTTGCTGAACGTATTTAAACAGTATAAACTGAAACATATTTTATTCACAGTAAATCCACAAAATCATCAAATAATCAATGAGAAAATATAAATTAGAGCAATAATCAGGGGCTTATAGATGCCTTTATTTCCTTCAGCAGGATACTGTAAATGGTTCACTACAGTAATGACACAACTGCTATGATTCAGAGTACATTGTACGTGAAGGCACCAGCTAATAAAATAATGATCTCAAGAAAATTAAATAAGTGACTAAAAAAGCTTTTTTAGTCACCCCTAGAGACTGTGAACTAAAGACTTGTTACGTTCTGAGTGTCTGTTCGGTTTGTTTTTGGTCTTTGTTTATTTTCCTTCAGTCCTGATTCGCTATTCTTTATTCTGTTTTGCCTTTTCTTCGTTCTGGTCCCTGTCTGTCTTTTCCGTTTATTTCGAGATCCACTCCTTGTCTTGTCATGCACTTTCGGAAGTTAACATTTCAGGTTTTCTCCATCTTTGCTTATTATCTCGTTTTCTTCTTTCTCACTTTCTAGATTGCACTTTGTATATATTAGTTAGATGTGTACAGTACTAACTAACTAATCTACTAACGTTAGGGATTTAGATTTAGTTACTAACACTACTAATCACTAATTATCTCACGCTTCTTACTATCGCTCATTCTCTCTCCCATTATCCTATCCCTGATTAGCTTTTCACTTTCCCTTTCATTCGCACGCAGCTTCTCTCTTTGCGTTCCTCCCCTTTTAACTATGCACGTGTCTGCCTGATCTCCCAGGTCGTTTATTGTCTATATGTTTGTATGTTTCCCAGTCCGTGTCTTGCGTTTCCCCTCGTTATTTAGATTACTATTCCCATTGTTTTCACCTGTGTTCCTACCTCTCTCCCCTCCCAGTCACACCTGATTCCCATCGTGTTTCCTGTCTCTGCCTGCATATATGTTCAGTGTTTTCGTTCACCCGTTGTCAGTACGTTGATTCTTATTCCCTGTGCCTACTCTTATTCAGCCAGTGTTTATTGATTTTTCCGAGACATCCCTTCTGTTTACGACTCCGAGCCTGCCTAGCGATTCTGTCTGTTTGCCTTTCTGCCTACCTGTTTTGACTTTTTGGACTGCCTTTTTGTGACTACTCTCTGCATTGTGATTCTGTACCTTCGCTATATCTGACTCCTGGTTTTGACCCCTGCTTCCCATTAAACAACTCTTTTGCCTAAGTCCTGATCTGCGTCTGGGTCCTTATCACGATCGTCACAAGACTCAAGCCACCTGTATCACACTCTACTTGTGTCTCTGTGTGGCTCTGTTTTCTGTGTTAAATCTCCCTCTATCTTTTTGTGTCAGAGAGGACATGAGACCATGGGTGGAGGGAGTGTGGAAAAACTCAAAATAGTTACATAAATATGAAGCTGATTAAATAGTCAGTCAACATGACATTCAAGGCTTTTGTTTGAACACATATTTGTAAATGCATTGATTATTGTGTAAAGCTGTGTTGAGCAGCTGTAAGTGGCTGGACTGTAGGTGTTTCTGCATTAGGCATTTGTATTTCCTGGCCCTTGTTAATCTGTAAATTAATTTGAAGCTGAAATAAATCTTTTATGTTTCTTGGTTACCACGTTGTCGTCGTTCGTTCCTCTCTTCACATCAACATGACCACGTGTCCTCACAGAGAGCTTGTTAGTAGAGAGGTATAGTTTAGCTAAAGTTCTCCCAATTCAATGGAAACTTGCATAACTTTGACCAAGGAGAGGTTGTGACACACTCTCTCTTACTTTCTCACACACACACCCCCACACGCCCATGCATACATACAGGCACGCACATACACACTCACACAAACAAATGCCAATGCACAGAAGATGATGACACACAAACAGTGTATTTTCTGCTGGTATATTGAACGCCAAATTCTCCTCCATTGTCATTTCTCTGGTGAAAATTAAGCCCTCTATGATTTTGGATGTAATATTTTCAGTATAGTAGAATTAATCAAAACAAGGGTATAAGGAGACAGTAGGTTATAAAATGCCTCCAAGTGTCACTTAGAACACCCCCTCATCAAAATCTCTTTAAATGCATCAAGTACTTGGTTTCAAGATGATCTCCTAACAGGTCCAGTGTGTGCGTGTGTGTGTGTGTGTGTGTTACAGGTATGGTATGCAGTTGCCTACAACGATGTCTATCGCTGTATTACTGCACTGACCTCGTGCGCAAACTATGATTGTTCCTACCATGTATTACAGTTTTTTACGATTACTTTGACTCATTTTGCACAGCAGAATTTCAATGTGCAAAACTCAAAATACAAAGTGCCAAACTGACTTGCAGAATTCTTACCTTAACACACTGCATTCTATGCTGACATACAAAGTGCAAAACTGTTAATACAAAGTGCCAAACTCTAAATCATAGGCTCCATTCTCAGAATACAGCCACCTAATATTACAACAATGTTCAAACGCTCATTACTACAAATGCAGATCACTAAATCAATTCAACAGGTGTTTGTAGTCATGTATCATTACTTCCAACAACCTTGCCCAGGTGAGTAGCACTGCAACACAATTGATCATCTCTTCACCACAACATAAAAGGCTGCTTAGAAACCTTTCTGACAACTGCCTGCCTTCGCTGCCTTGCAAATGAAGATATCAGATGCGACGTAGATGAAATTCTGTGGCCAGATGCAGCAGAGAGGCAAAATGCTGCTTAAACCCATGTATTATGTTGGACAGATTTGACCTGAATTTAGGTGTTTATCATCACAAAAAGGCTGGTTACTGCAACATATTTGTTTTAGCCTGAGGCCAGGTGACTTTGCCTAATTTGGGGACAGAATATTGACATCTTGATGTTTTCTTTTATTTCTATAAGCACTTTGAAACTTCGGTGACTTCGAGCGGGCCCTTCGCAACCTGCGGGAAGTCTTCGCCGCCGTCCGCCAAGCCGGGCTGTTCCTGAACCCGAAGAAGTGCCAGTTGTTTTCCGGAGGGAAACCGCGTTCCTCGGGGCACGTAGTGAGCGCCGACGGCGTAGCTACCGACCTGGCTAAGATCGCTGATGTCCGCGACTGGCCGCCCCCCCCACCAACGTCAGCGACCAGCGAAGCTTCCTGGGCCTCGCTGTTATGGTTAGCTCTCCCCTCGGAACCAAACCATAACAAAAAGCAGACAACAATTGGGGTAAGGTGCAACAATCTTTTATTGTCTACGGATAATAATAATAATACACCATCTGCGTATATAAGGGGAGCCAAAAACAAGAGTTGGTTGGAGCAGCCAGGCCACAGATTAGAATTTCCAAAAGGAATGCGGCAGCTCTAGGTTGGATCCAAGCTCCTTTATGAAAGCCTCCTCCCAGGTGCGCTCAATCAACTGATTAGACCTGGGAGGAGCAAAAGAGAGCAAACAGAAAAAGAAATAACGGCCAAGGGCCGTAACACTCGCCTCCTACTACCGCAGGCACGTGCAGGACTTCGCCACCATCGCCAGCCCGCTTGACCGCTTGACCGACGGTGGCCAGCCGGACGTCAGGGATGACCCCTGCGCCCAGGCTTTTAATGTCCTTCAAACCGCCCTCATCACCGCTCCTGTGCTGGCGAACCCTGGACTCAGACGCCAGCAATGTAGGCGTCGCTGCAGTCCTGTCCCAGCACCGTGACAGCGGCGAGCAGGTGATTGGGTACTACAGCTGTGCGTCATCTCCCAGAATGCCATGCTCATGGGCCCAAAACAGAGGCCTAGGGCCCATGAGCATCAAGATTCGGCCCTGTAGACAGCGCTGGTCTGTTTGAGAGATATGCAACTCACGTGAAATTACAGTGCTGCTGATTTTACAGTTTTGTTTACGGCGCTACTGCTTTTATCTTTTTTCTCTCTCGTGGCCAAAAGTAAGTCTTGTCAAAGTGAAAAGGTAAGAGGCCAGTGCTCTCACAGGGCTTTAAGTTCAGAACATTGAAGTTAAAATAATTTGCTGCATTTACAATATACAACAGTGATAATCAAACAATGCTGCCAACACACAAAATCCTAAAATGTAAATGTGTTTCTGTGTATCATTGATGCTGCTCTGCAGACACACTTTCCGCTTCTTGAATCTTTCCCTCTGTCGTCATATACATCCCTGAAGACATCTAGAGTGTTACGAAAGCTTCTGCTCTTGTAACATCCTCAGTGCTGGTGACTGGTGTGTGTGTGTGTGTGTGTGTGTGTGTGTACCTGTGTGTAGGAGTGTGTGTGTGTGTTTGTGAGAGTGTGTGTATGTGCGTGTATGTGTGTGTGTGTGTGTGTATGTCTTTCCCTTTTCATTCCTACATTATCAATCACATAATTACCATTTTTTACGATCGCTATAAAGTGTTTTTCAATACTTTTAACACTTATCCCAAACTCTTAACGCACCAACACACCTACCATACACAATTGGCAAAACGGTTAATTTCATGCTCAAAATCACACATTGTAAACTAAACACCAACACTAATTTTCAAAATACAAGAATACACTAACACAATACACTAGGTCTACCAAAACACTGCAAACATTTCTCAAAATCAAATAATTCTTCCAAAACACTAACACATGTTCTCTTCCAACAGGAACATTTAGTCAATCAGAGCACAATGTCATAAAAAACACTAACAGCAGATGGAATTACGGAAACTGCATTACTTTACATGTTTCAGTTCTACCTTTATACAATAGACAATATATTGTATTGAACATAAATTGTCTTTTGCACTTCAGTTTCTTTTGAAGCCTCTCTACATTTTTGTTTTGTTGGGTTTAGTAAATGCATGCATTTTGTATATTTTTTTGCAAACATTCAATACCAAAAGTGAATGACCCATCTCAGAGTAGCTTTATAGAACGTACAGTTTATGAAAAAAAGAAGACAGTGAGTGACAGAATTGCTCCATTAAAGACGTTATTTGCAACGGGAAATTACTGCAAGAGAACAAAAATATGCAATATAGCTGCTGGTCACCATTGTGTGAAAATTCAAAATATACAAACAGAAGAAATAAAAAAAGAAAAGTACAAAGTCCTCTTCTAATCTGCCCGGTCTTCTGCATTTGGCCACATGTTCTCACCTTATATCTTCTTTGGCAAGGCACCTTGGGAAGAATCTTTTGGCATGCCTTATCCACCCCAGGCCCAACTGTGGCGCTTTTGCCAATTATGTTTCTAAAATACGCCATTTAGCAGACGCTTTTATCCAAAGCGACTTACAGTAGTGAAGGCATACATTTTCAGTATATGTGGCCCCAGTGGGGATTGAACCCACAACCTAAGCGTTGCCAACGCTGTGCTCTACCAACTGAGCCACAGTTTCTTTCCTGCCAACGCCTTTTCGCCAAGTTGAAGCCAGCCTCGTCAGTGTAGATCATGTCATGTGGGGCTTGATTGGCCTCCAACTCCATGACTCTCTGAAAGTAATCAAACACAGTGTGTGTAAATGCCTTGCTGTACAGTATACTTACTGTATGTCCTACCCCAGGTTTATACCTGAACATATTGGTGACGGAGTACTTTGATGCGCTCACTGTTCCTTTCAAAAGGAACTTTATACAGTTGTTTAATTCGGACTCTGTGTTTAGCCAGAGTCCGAGAAATGGATGTTATGCTGATTCCTTCAATATTCCCAAAGACAAGGTTGTCCTCTACAACTCTGGCCTGAATTTCCTTCAGTTTTATCTCATTGTCAGCAATCACCATGTTGACAATGGCAAGCTCCTGTTGTTCATTTAGGAGCTGTCCTCTGCCCCCTGAAGGAGGTAGATGTTGAATCCTTAGAGGAACAAAATACAGTTACATATTAGGGACTGGAGGCATACAGTTACTGTAATACATGGGGAAATTATTTACACTGTGCAGTAGGAGAAGCCCTTATACAATATCCTACCTGTTTTTTTTTTTTTTTTTTTAACCTTTATTTAACCAGGTTAAAATTGAGATTAAAATTGAGATAAAAATTTCTTTTTCAAGAGAGACCTGGCCAAGGTAGCAGCAGTAGGCCTACACAATAGTTACAGACAATACAACAGTCAACGGTACATAAAACAATACACAGAGACGGCTATTCAGTCTGGAGGAAACATGGCATCTCAAAAACATTTACATTGTTGGTTTCTCGAAAAATCCAGACAATGGATGCCACTGTGTCCCGGCTGAGATTTGGCTGTACTCGTTCACCAGCCTCTCTGAATGATAGCCCATGGTTAATGACATGGTCTATGATGGTAGCTCTTATCTCATCTGTTACCCTAGCTCTGGCCTTTCCTTGAGCGCCACCACGCATTCTAACTCCTCTCCCTCTACCTTGCCCTCGTCCAGCCATTCCTCTCCCTTGTCCTTGTTCAACTCCTCCTCTCCCTTTTCCTCTCCCTCGTCCAGCCTTCCTCTTGTCCAGCCATTCCTCTCCATTGTCCTTGTCCAACTCCTCTCCCTTGTCCTGGTACTCATCTTCCTCTCCCTCGTCCAGCCATCCTTTTTCTCTCTTTCTGTTGCTCTATATTGTTCTTTGTCCACACAAGATCAGCCCAAAGAGGTCCCCTTTTATACTATATGGTAATGCGATCGAAAAGACGTGGAATCAGCTGTCATTGATCTATTTGTATATCTTCAATCAGCTGTTTCTCAATAGCAATGAAAAAAAAATACAGGACATATATTTGTGTTTCAATCTACAATGTGAACTGCTGTTCACTTCAACTTTAGTCTATAAGTTAGGTTTAGAACATGAGGTTATCTGTTCTGACATACAGCGTGAAAGCATTTGTAAATTTGGCAATAAAATCCATTGTTTTGGTCTTGGTTGAGCTTGTGTGTAAAATAAGTTCAAGCATTTTAAAAATCTGTTAACTGTATGCATTTTGTGTCAAAGGAACAAGAAATGTGTTAATTGTACAGCCCACACAGACTGAAGTTGTGCTAACTGTGTTAAGAGTTTTGGAAATGTGACTACAGAACAGAAAAAAGGTTGATAGCAATTGTGAAAAACTGTAATTAGCTGCATGACCAGGGCCGCATCTCAGCATAGACCCACAAGGCCTGGGCCTAGGACCCAAACGTCACATGGGGCCCACAATTATGGGGAAAATATTCATATTGATATCATGTTTTAATATATATATATTTTATATATATCTTTGTTATTTTTACATAATTCATATTACACTTACAGGCCTAATAAATATACATTCATCACACAGGATCCTTAGTAGTAGTAGTCATAAAAAATAAACAACGCTAATTAAATCATATCTCCAATCTGATGTTAAATCTAAGAACTCCATCTCCTAGAATGCCATGCTGGGGGGCCCAAAACAGAGGCCTAGGGCCCATGAGCATCAAGATTCGGCCCTGTAGACAGCGCTGGTCTGTTTGAGAGATATGCAAATCACGTTAAATTACAGTGCTGCTGATTTTACAGTTTTGTTTACGGCGCTACTGCTTTTATCTTTTTCTCTCTCATGCCCAAAAGTAAGTCTTGTCAAAGTGACAAGGTAAGAGGCCAGCGCTCTCACAGGGCTTTAAGTTCCAGTTCTAGTTTTTTACGATTGCTTTGACTCATTTTGCACAACAGAGTTTCAATGTGAATACAGAATGCCATACTGCTCATTTTGGGTTCAAAATCTAATGTAGCAGGCAAAATAAAACTACTGGTGTCAAATGAGAGAATATTCGATGCAAAAGTTTATCATAGCACCAAACCATTAGATATTTTCAACAGTGAAGTTAAATAATTGCTGCATTTTCAATATACAACAGTCATCATCAAATAATGCTGCCAAACACAAAATCCTTCTAATCAAAAAAGAGTTTGAAAGTGTTCTTTGGTCATAACACAAAGTGCTATAATCCTAATCTTGGGCTCAAAATCACATATTGCATGCAAAATAAAAATAATTGAACCAAATTAGATTGTATATCATGCAAAAGTTTTTCATAGCATCAGAACATTGGATATGTTCATCCTTGAAGTTGAATTATTGGTGTATTTTCAAATACAACGGTCATTATCAAATAATGCTGTCAAACACAAAATATTTGTAATCAAAAAAGATTATGCAAGGGCCATTTCCTCATAAGTACTGGAAATGATGCACAGCAAGCATCCCCTGTGATAGACTGCAGTATATACATTATATATATATATATAGCTTGCGTTTTTATGGAAGGCAAACATAATATTAGATTAGATTACTGTATATGTGTTTTTGCATGTACAGATGTAAATCATCAGAAAAAGTGTAAAATAGGTGCCTAAAAATTATTTTAAAAGTTTATTGATCTTGTTGAAATATTACATAATGTTGTTATTCAGCTGGATGTAGATTATGCTAAATGTTATGGTTTGAATTATTTTTGTTTGTTTGTTTGTTTGTTTGTTTTGTTTGTTTTTCTCCCTTGTGTGTGGAGTAGGCTGCCATTTGTACTGTGGGCAGACAGTCTGATTGTCATTTTTAAACATCATTCTCATTCCATTGAAAGAAATCATACATTACTGTAATGCAGAAAACTCAAAACAGTAAAAACTAAAACAACAGTAAAAGCAAAAACAGTTACAGTAACAAAAAAAACGTTACAGTAAAAAAAACTACATAAATGCATTTCAGTGCTTAAGCAGCATTTTGCCTCTCTGCTGCATTTGGCCACAGAATTTCATCTACGTCGCATCTGATATCTTCATTTGCAAGGCAGCAAAGGCAGGCAGTTGTCAGAAAGGTTTCTAAGCAGTCTTTTATGTAGTGGTGAAGAGATGATCAATTGTGTTGCAGTGCTACTCACCTGGGCAAGGTTGTTGGAAGTAATGATACATGACTACAAACACCTGTTGAATTGATTTAGTGATCTGCATTTGTAGTAATGAGCATTTGAACATTGTTGTAATATTAGGTGGCTGTATTCTGAGAATGGAGCATATGATTTAGAGTTTGGCACTTTGTATTAACAGTTTTGCACTTTGTATGTCAGCATAGAATGTAGTGTCTTAAGGTAAGAATTATTCGAGTCAGTTTAGCACTTTGCATTAACAGTTTTACGCTTTGTATGCCAGCATAGGATGTAGTGTCTTAAGGTAAGAATTCTGCAAGTCAGTTTAGCACTTTGCATGAACAGTTTTAAGCTTTGTATGCCAGCATAGGATGTAGTGTCTTAAGGCAAGAATTCTGCAAGTCAGTTTGGAACTTTGTATTAACAGTTTTGCACTTTGTATGTCAGCATAGAATGTAGTGTCTTAAGGCAAGAATTCTGCAAGTCAGTTTGACACTTAGCATTTTGAGTTTTGGACATTGACATTCTGCTGTGCAAAATGAGTCAAAGCAATCGTAAAAAACGGTGTATATGTGTGTGTGTATACATTTAGCAGATGTGCATTAATACATGGTAGGAGCAATCATAGTTTGCGCATGAGATCAGTTCAGTGATACAGCGATAGACATCGTTGCAGGCAGCTGCGTACCATACCTGTAACACTGGGAAGGAAAAGGTTAGTAAATATTATTATAATATTTTTTTTTCTTTTTTTAAATGAGAAGGCAGGGATACATATACAAGAAGTGTTGAGAGCAAGTCGGCAGTGGTGATGACAATTGACTAGATGTACAGAGTTCAGTGGTAGTGGAGTCTGAAGAGGTGGGTTTTGAGTCTCTTTTGCGGAATCACTTAATTGATTAATTAAAGCAGTTGGTTACAAACTTGACCCACCTCCCCTGCTTCCTTAAGTCAAAATTAGCCGATGACAGTAAGATGAAAACAGAAACCAACCAGCATCCCCTGTACCCCTCCGTGACCAGGGATAGTGACCCCTGCTTTAGTCATTGGCATTTATCTAATTCTGTGACGAGGGAGGATGGACATCTATGGCTCTGTAGTGTAATGGTTAGGGGGGAGCTGGGCTTGTAACTCAGAGGTTGCAGGTTAAATTCCCAGGTGGGGCACTGCCGTTGTACACCTTGAGCTAAAGGTACTTAACCTGAATTGCTTCAGTAAAAAATATCCAGCTGTGTAAATGGATTGTATGTAAAGAAATGTAAACTGTGTAAGAGCGTCTGCTAAATGCCTAAAACGTTAAAATGTAAATGTACAATAATGACATGCTCTAATCTCCTGCCTGTTTCAGCCGAGTGAGCGTGTGATTGGTTGTGAGAAGGTGAGTGGAGAGTGTGATTGGTCGTGAGAAGGTGAGTGGAGGTGTGATTGGTCATGAGAAGGTGAGTGAGCGTGTGATTGGTCATGAGAAGGTGAGTGGAGCGTGTGATTGGTCGTGAGAAGGTGAGTGGAGGTGTGATTGGTTGTGAGAAGCCTGCTAAATGCCTAAAACGTTAAAATGTAAAAATGTTAAATTACAGAGGGCCCCTTCTGACAGAGGTTTCATTTCACAATTAAACTTTTTTTTAAATCTCTGGCAGTTTACCGCTTACCTTTGTACCATTTCAGGTTATTCACTGGACTTGAACTGCTTACATTTCTGTAAAAACTGGAAAATGGGGGTGTTGACCGGTAGTGTAATTCGGACTACAATGAATCATCCTCTGATTCATTGTAGTCCGTCAATCCGTTGATGTGAGTTACAGGTCATAATGGATATTATTGTGCCAAATCTGCCCCTCATCAAATGCAAGACAAACATTACATGTGTAAGATACTAAAAACATGCCAGCTATTTTTTTAAAGCACATTATGACCATCATGGCCAGTTTAATTAATAATTAGTACATTTTGTGTGCTTTGTAATGAACGAGTGGTGTAATATCAAGGGAAACCTGTCCTATATGGACATAAAACTGAAATATCTGGTCAAGTTTGTAATGATAGTCAGTGACATGATGATAATTTCAAATAATTCGTTTTTGAGGAGGTTAAATATGTATATCATACAATTTTGAGGTGACTTGTATAGCACCGGCTATTTTTGGCCGAAACACACTACTCATTGGGTAAACATTGAAACATAATACAAGGGTTAAACTGGATCCATATCTCATGACTGGATGAGAGACTGAATGTCCGAGCCACTCTGTCAGGGTTGAGTCACCGGCCATTCTGACGGAGGATGTAATAGCCTCCTTGATAGATCTCAAGGAACATCGCTAATTATTACATTAACACGATGTTCATAATTTATTTCTGATAATTATCCGCAGTGATTTATTGCACACCTGTCTGAAGAAATAATTAATACTCTCGGAGGAAGGTCAGTGGGACATTCTCCGCTGGCTGATCATCGCAGCACACATCAGACTCAAACCGCTTTTCAAGCGGAAACTTCTCTCTCTCTCTCTCTCTTTCTCTCTCCCTCTCTCCCTCTCCATCTCTTTCCCTCTCTTTCCCTCTCTCTCTCTCTCTCTCCCTCTCCCTTTCCCTCTCCCTCTCTCTCGCTCAATCTCTCTGTCTCTCTCTCCCTCTCCCTTTCCCTCTCCCCTCTCTCTCTCTCTCTCTCTCTCTTGCTCTCTCTCTCTCTCTCCATCTCTCTGTCTCTGTCTCTCTCCCTCTCTCTCTTTCTTTCGCCCTCTCTCATTCTCTCTCTCTCTTTCTCAATCTCTCTCTCTCTCTGTCTCTCTCTCAATCTCTCTCTCTCTCTCTCTCCCTCTCTCAGAATCTCTTTCTCTCTTTTCTCTCTCTCTCTCTCTCTCTCTCTCTCTCTCTCTCTTTCTCTCTCTCTCCCTCTCAATCTCTCTGTCTCTCTCTCCCTCTCTCTCTGTCTCTCTCTCCTCTCTCTCTCTCTCTCTCTCTCTCTCTCTCTTTATTTCGCCTTCTCTCATTCTCTCTGTCTCTCTGGGACCCACTGGGTGTGCTGGTTTACGTTATGTGTCCTTTGGGACCCACTGTGTTACTGTGATTTGCATGATTTTCTGAATCCCTGGCCTGAAAAAAGCAATGAAATCAGCTGGTATATAAATGGATTGTAATGTAAAGAATGTTCTGAATAAGAGCGTCTGCTAATTGCCTGTAATGTACAATAGCCAGCTGTACAAATGGATTGTATGTAAAGACATGTAAACAGCGTTTGTGTGAAATACGTGTGAAATGTCTCTGTGGATTGGAGCTTCTGCTAAATGCCTGCGTTATGTAATAACGACCCACTTCAATTTCTCCAGAAACTTACGATGTCACAACCTCTGCTTACTTTTTCAATACTGAGACGGGAATCAGCTGGCTCTGTTTACTCTCAATGTGTGTGTGTGTGTGTGTGTGTGTGTGTGTGTATGCAGTGGCGTAACCAGGACCTAAAAAATACCGAGGTCATGAGTCTCGGGGGCTGGGGGGTTAGGTCGGGGGTATGCTCCCCCCTTTTTTAATTGATAACGTTCATTTAATTGAGGATGCATTTTAGGGTGTAAATGCTATACATGCCTCTAGATTAGGCTTAAATTTGACACAATATTAAAGAAGCACTCATACTGTACCACTCCAAAATGAATTGTGTTCTCACTAAAGTATGATATTTTTCATTGAATGAAAACCTTTATTTTAGCAGGGAGACAAACTGAGACTTAATGTACGTCTCTTTTACAGCTGTGATTAAATTTACTCAGTGGCCATTTTAATAGAAACACCTGCCCTTTCCATGAAATAGACTAATCTGTCAGGGACAGCATGATATTCCTATTTAAAGCAGATAGGCAGCCACCTATATGAGAATTTAACTGTTTGATAGCAGTAGATGTAAATTGTTGTCTAAACATTTGTTATGAACCACAGGCATACAACATAAAGAGGGAGACACAGCCATAAAAAACGGTTAACCAAGGAATTTATTAAATTAATTATAAACAAAAAAATACTCCAAAATAACAGATTTTTCAGTAAGTCAATTTGTGTATGCTATGGTGGTGTACTCTGGGTGTGGTAGGGGGTGGTATGGTGCACAAGAATGAAAATACTTTAATTTCGCATCATGAGAGCAAACGGAGCAGTCTGTCATACTAGTCACTGGTACTTTAGCACTGGTTATGCTCTTGATGCTTGTTTAGTGGGGATATGTTATGATTGCTGGTGACTAGCAGTTCTCTTGACTACCTACTGTACGTTAAATGCACTTATTGTAAGTCACATTGGATAAAAGCATCTGCTAAATGACTGTAATGTAATGTAGTCAGCTTGTGACCCTAGGCTAATTTATGTAGTTACAGTACATGGTCAGTGAGCTAGCATCTCGATCTATTTACTTACTCAGACTATAATATTGGCCAAAGTAAATGAAAGTAATACACATTTCCCCATGGCCATGACAAGACAACACAACTCACAGCTGTCTTACCCATTACTTGCACGTATTTTTTTGTTTGGGGGAAATTACCACTCAGGCTAGTCCAAACTGTTAGAGGCAGCTAGCTAGCGTTTTTAGCATTCTAGCTATGCATAGAAACTCATTTCTACTCATAGTAGGCAGCAGTACTAGGCTACGTTACGATAGCTTCCTATCAAAATGATCATCTCCCACGCGCACTTTATAGTTAAGAGATTATAACATCTAACACTTCTAAACACACACTTACATCTTTCTGTCTCAGCAGCATTACAAAACCAGCACCAGTTTGATGTGACGATTGCTCTGTGCAGTAGTTTTTGTTGCTCCGCTCGTAAACAATGTCTGTTGCTAAGGTGACCAAATATCACGGGGTGCGTTGCCGTTGACGGTTGATCTGTGTGCCGTCCTGCTGTTGAAAGTATTCATTTTTAGACTAGCCTACTATCACCAATATACCGGGATAATTCAAGAAATGTGTTTACGAGTCTCTTTGGATGAAAAATGGAAACTGACACAAAATAAAAAAATAAAAAATAAAAAAAATTACAACTTTTTTAAATTATATACAAAAAAATGCCGAGGTCATGACCGGTGTGTGTATGTGTGTGTCAATGCTGCTAGTTACGTGTGTGTGTGTGTGTGTCTTTCCCTTTTCATTCCTACATTATCAATCACATAATTAATTGCTGCATGACCAGTGTGTGTGCATGTGTGTGTGTGTGTGTGTGTGTGTGTGTGGGGAAAATTCCCTTTTCATTCCTACATTATCAATCACATAATTAATTAGCTGCATGACCAGGGCCGCATCTCAGCATAGACCCACAAGGCCTGGGCTAAATTGCCCAAACGTCACATGGGGCGATGGACAATTATGGGGAAAATATTCATATTGATATCATGTTTTAATATATATATGGACTTTGTTATTTTTACATAATTCATATTACACTTACAGGCCTAATAAATATACATTCATCACACAGGATCCTTAGTAGTAGTAGTCATACAAAATAAACAACGCTAATTAAATCATATCTCCAATCTGATGTTAAATCTAAGAACTCCATCTCCTAGAATGCCATGCTGGGGGGCCCAAAACAGAGGCCTAGGGCCCATGAGCATCAAGATTCGGCCCTGTAGACAGCGCTGGTCTGTTTGAGAGATATGCAAATCACGTTAAATTACAGTGCTGCTGATTTTACAGTTTTGTTTACGGCGCTACTGCTTTTATCTTTTTTCTCTCTCATGCCCGAAAGTAAGTCTTGTCAAAGTGAAAAGGTAAGAGGCCAGCGCTCTCACAGGGCTTTAAGTTCCAGTTCCATTTTTTACGATTGCTTTGACTCATTTTGCACAACAAAGTTTCAATGTGCAAAAGTCTTAATACAGAATGCCATACTGCTCGTTCAAAATCTAATATAGCAGGCAAAATAAAAATACTGGTGTCAAATGAGAAAATATTCGATGCAAAAGTTTATCATAGCGCCAGAACATTGAAGTTAAAATAATTTGCTGCATTTACAATATACAACAGTGATAATCAAACAATGCTGCCAACACACAAAATCCTAAAATGTAAATGTGTTTCTGTGTATCATTGATGATGCTCTATAGACACACTTTCCGCTTCTTGAATCTTTCCCTCTGTCGTCATACATCCCTGAAGACATCTCGAGTGTTACGAAAGATTCTGCTCTTGTAACATCCTCAGTGCTGGTGACTGGTGTGTGTGTGTGTGTGTGTGTGTGTGTGTGTGTGTACCTGTGTGTAGGAGTGTGTGTGTGTTTGTGAGAGTGTGTGTCTTTCCCTTTTCATTCTTACATTATCAATCACATAATTACAGTTTTTTACGATCGCTATAAAGTGTTTTTCAATACTTTTAACACTTATCCCAAACTCTTAACACACCAACACACCTACCATACACAATTGGCAAAACGGTTAATTTCATGCTCAAAATCACACATTGTAAACTAAACACCAACACTAATTTTCAAAATACAAGAATACACTAACACAATACACTAGGTCTACCAAAACACTGCAAACATTTCTCAAAATCAAATAATTCTTCCAAAACACTAACACATGTTCTCTTCCAACAGGAACATTTAGTCAATCAGAGCACAATATCATAAAAAACACTAACAGCAGATGGAATTACGGAAACTGCATTACTTTACATGTGTCAGTTCTACCTTTATACAATAGACAATATATTGTATTGAACATAAATTGTCTTTTGCACTGCAGTTTCTTTTGAAGCCTCTCTACATTTTTGTTTTGTTGGGTTTAGTAAATGCATGCATTTTGTATATTTTTTTGCAAACATTCAATACCAAAAGTGAATGACCCATCTCAGAGTAGCTTTATAGAACGTACAGTTTATGAAAAAAAGAAGACAGTAAGTGACAGAATTGCTCCATTAAAGACGTTATTTGCAACGGGAAATTACTGCAAGAGAACAAAAATATGCAATATAGCTGCTGGTCACCATTGTGTGGAAATACAAAATATACAAACAGAAGAAATAAAAAAAGAAAAGTACAAAGTCCTCTTCTAATCTGCCCGGTCTTCTGCATTTGGCCACATGTTCTCACCTTATATCTTCTTTGGCAAGGCACGTTGGGAAGAATCTTTTGGCATGCCTTATCCACCCCAGGCCCAACTGTGGCGCTTTTGCCAATTATGTTTCTAAAATACGCCATTTAGCAGACGCTTTTATCCAAAGCGACTTACAGTAGTGAAGGCATACATTTTCAGTATATGTGGCCCCAGTGGGGATTGAACCCACAACCTAAGCGTTGCCAACGCTGTGCTCTACCAACTGAGCCACAGTTTCTTTCCTGCCAACGCCTTTTCGCCAAGTTGAAGCCAGCCTCGTCAGTGTAGATCATGTCATGTGGGGCTTGATTGGCCTCCAACTCCATGACTCTCTGAAAGTAATCAAACACAGTGTGTGTAAATGCCTTGCTGTACAGTATACTTACTGTATGTCCTACCCCAGGTTTATACCTGAACATATTGGTGACGGAGTACTTTGATGCGCTCACTGTTCCTTTCAAAAGGAACTTTATACAGTTGTTTAATTCGGACTCTGTGTTTAGCCAGAGTCCGAGAAATGGATGTTATGCTGATTCCTTCAATATTCCCAAAGACAAGGTTGTCCTCTACAACTCTGGCCTGAATTTCCTTCAGTTTGATCTCATTGTCAGCAATCACCATGTTGACAATGGCAAGCTCCTGTTGTTCATTTAGGAGCTGTCCTCTGCCCCCTGAGGGAGGTAGACGTTGAATCCTTAGAGGAACAAAATACAGTTACATATTAGGGACTGGAGGCATACAGTTACTGTAATACATGGTAAAATTATTTACACTGTGCAGTAGGAGAAGCCCTTATACAATATCCTACCTGTTTTTTTGTGTTTTTTTAAACCTTTATTTAACCAGGAAGTCTCATTGAGATTAAAATCTCTTTTTCAGACAATGGATGCCCACTGTTACAGACAATACAACAGTCCGGTACATACAACAATGAGATTCAGTCTGGCTGCATCTCAAAACATTTACATTGTTGGTTTCTCGAAAAATCCAGACAATGGATGCCTCTCTGAATGATAGCCCATGGTTAATGACATGGTCTATGATGGTAGCTCTTATCTCATCTGTTACCCTAGCTCTGGCCTTTCCTTGAGCGCCACCACGCATTCTAACTCCTCTCCCTCTACCTTGTCCTCGTCCAGCCATTCCTCTCCCTTGTCCTTGTCCAACTCCTCCTCTCCCTTTTCCTGGTACTCGTCTTCCTCTCCCTCGTCCAGCCATCCATTGTTTTTCTCTCTTTCTGTTGCTCTCCCTTGTTGTCATCTTTTGTCACACCAGCCATCCTTTTTTCCCTTTCTGTTGCTCTATTTTGTTCTTTGTCCACACAAGATCAGCCCAAAGAGGTCCCCTTTTTATACTATATGGTAATGCGATCGAAAGACGTGGAATCAGCTGTCATTGATCTATTTGTATATCTTCAATCAGCTGTTTCTCAATAGCAATGAAAAAAAATACAGGACATATATTTGTGTTTCAATCTACAATGTGAACTGCTGTTCACTTCAACTTTAGTCTATAAGTTAGGTTTAGAACATGAGGTTATCTGTTCTGACATACAGCGTGAAAGCATTTGTAAATTTGGCAATAAAATCCATTGTTTTGGTCTTGGTTGAGCTTGTGTGTAAAATAAGTTCAAGCATTTTAAAAATCTGTTAACTGTATGCATTTTGTGTCAAAGGAACAAGAAATGTGTTAATTGTACAGCCCACACAGACTGAAGTTGTGCTAACTGTGTTAAGAGTTTTGGAAATGTGACTACAGAACAGAAAAAAGGTCGATAGCAATTGTGAAAAACTGTAATTAGCTGCATGACCAGGGCCGCATCTCAGCATAGACCCACAAGGCCTGGGCCTAGGACCCAAACGTCACATGGGGCCCACAATTATGGGGAAAATATTCATATTGATATCATGTTTTAATATATATATACTTTGTTATTTTTACATAATTCATATTACACTTACAGGCCTAATAAATATACATTCATCACACAGGATCCTTAGTAGTAGTAGTCATAAAAAATAAACAACGCTAATTAAATCATATCTCCAATCTGATGTTAAATCTAAGAACTCCATCTCCTAGAATGCCATGCTGGGGGGCCCAAAACAGAGGCCTAGGGCCCATGAGCATCAAGATTCGGCCCTGTAGACAGCGCTGGTCTGTTTGAGAGATATGCAAATCACGTTAAATTACAGTGCTGCTGATTTTACAGTTTTGTTTACGGCGCTACTGCTTTTATCTTTTTCTCTCTCATGCCCAAAAGTAAGTCTTGTCAAAGTGAAAAGGTAAGAGGCCAGCGCTCTCACAGGGCTTTAAGTTCCAGTTCCAGTTTTTTACGATTGCTTTGACTCATTTTGCACAACAGAGTTTCAATGTGCAAAACTCTTAATACAGAATGCCATACTGCTCATTTTGGGTTCAAAATCTAATATAGCAGGCAAAATAAAAATACTGGTGTCAAATGAGAGAATATTCGATGCAAAAGTTTATCATAGCACCAAAACATTAGATATTTTCAACAGTGAAGTTAAATAATTGCTGCATTTTCAATATACAACAGTCATCATCAAATAATGCTGCCAAACACAAAATCCTTCTAATCAAAAAAGAGTTTGAAAGTGTTCTTTGGTCATAACACAAAATGCTATAATCCTAATCTTGGGCTCAAAATCACATATTGCATGCAAAATAAAAATAATTGAACCAAATTAGATTGTATATCATGCAAAAGTTTTTCATAGCATCAGAACATTGGATATGTTCATCCTTGAAGTTGAATTATTGGTGTATTTTCAAATACAATGGTCATTATCAAATAATGCTGTCAAACACAAAATATTTGTAATCAAAAAAGATTATGCAAGGGTCATTTCCTCATAAGTACTGGAAATGATGCACAGCAAGCATCCCCTGTGATAGACTGCAGTATATACAGTATATATATATATATATAGCTTGCGTTTTTATGGAAGGCAAACAAAATATTAGATTAGATTACTGTATATGTGTTTTTGCATGTACAGATGTAAATAATCAGAAAAAGTATAAAATAGGTGCCTAAAAATGATTTTAAAAGTTTATTGATCTTGTTGAAATATTACGTTAATGTTGTTATTCAGCTGGATGTAGATTATGCTAAATGTTATGGTTTGAATTATTTTTTTTGTTTGTTTGTTTGTTTGTTTTGTTTGTTTTTCTCCCTTGTGTGTGGAGTAGGCTGCCATTTGTACTGTGGGCAGGCGGTCTGATTGTCATTTTTAAACGTCATTCTCATTCCATTGAAAGAAATCATACATTACTGTAATGCAGAAAACTCAAAACAGAAAACTCAAAACAGTAAAAACAAAAACAACAGTAAAAGCAAAAGCAAAAACGTTACAGTAAAAAAAACTACATAAATGCATTTCAGTGCTTAGGCAGCATTTTGCCTCTCTGCTGCATCTGGCCACAGAATTTCATCTACATCGCATCTGATATCTTCATTTGCAAGGCAGCGAAGGCAGGCAGTTGTCAGAAAGGTTTCTAAGCAGCCTTTTAAGTAGTGGTGAAGAGATTATCAATTGTGTTGCAGTGCTAATCAACTGAGCAAGGTTGTTTGAAGTAATGATACATGGCTACAAACACCTGTTGATTGATTGATCTGCATTTGTAGTAATGAGCATTTGAACATTGTTGTAATATTAGGTGTCCGTATTCTGAGAAAGGAGCATATGATTTAGAGTTTGGCACTTTGCATGAACACTTTTACACTTTGTATGTCAGCATAGGATGTAGTGTCTTAAGGCAAGAATTCTGCAAGTCAGTTTGGCACTTTGCATTTTGAGTTTTGTACATTTAAATTCTGCTGTGCAAAATGAGTCAAAGCAATCGTAAAAAACGGTGTATATGTGTGTGTGTGTATACACATATTTCATATGCCCATACGGAAAATCTAGTTTTGAAATGTTGATTTCAAAATCCTAAACTAATGTTGTAGAATCCTGTAAGATTCCACTCAAACACATCAAATGGCGGACGTGTCCGAGTGTTGAAGGATAGCGTGTAGCCTTACCTTTGTGTTACCAGAACGGGATTAAATGGAGGTTAATTAACTCCAACTCTATCTCACTCCAATGTATGTTAGCCTTTCTCTCTCTCTGTTAACTGTTACTGCTAGAATCATATAGGCAAATGAGAGACTACTGTCTCTCGGCTCGCGTAGTGTGGCTCTATATATGTTGCTATCTCTATATGAGATGCAGACGTGCCTTTGGCCTGTGTAAAGCCTAGCAAGGATACAGTTGAGAATATAGTTCACACTCTTTGGGGTTACTTCAGGGCATAGTTCTGTGAGCTGCCCTCCAATGTCATATCCGTTCCAACTGCTCAGCTCAGATCTTCTTGATTTCTCAATTCAAGTTCCTCTTTCTTCCCAGTATATAACAGTGACACACAACCAACACAAAGCAGAAAAATAAAAAGAACAGACAAACTATTAGCAGCATAACTATTTCACAGAAGTTCAGAAATGGCCGTACAGATGGGGGTGTTGTAAATCTTTTGACTGGTAGTGTCTTCATAAACATGCCTTTAGTTCAAATAGAAGTAAGAAAAAATATTTGCATCTATTTGGGATAGTCATTATGTTTGTGGTGAGAGCAGTGTGTGTGTGTGTGTGTGAGAGAGAGAGAGAAAAACAAAGTGTCCCTCTTATTTATACTAGCTGCTAGTTCATAAAGGCCTATTCTCCTTTGTGGCCAAAACTGGCCGAAGCATCAAAAAGCGGTGCAAAGTGCTTATAGAAATAAAAGAAAACATCAAGATGTCAGGGTGCACCTCTCCCCGTAGTTCGTTTTTTTTGTTAACTTAGGGACATAGTTGCTCAGTATTGCACATGTCTGCTTGTTTATGTATTGTATTAGGCTTTGGCATTATTTTCTGCATTGATTGCTTTATTTCTGCCTTTGAATTGTGGCTACAGATTTACCTACAGGGTCCTAGTTTAACTATGTGGTTGCTCCTAGCACCTAGGAACTGTACTTCCCACTAGGGTGGCTTTCAGCTAAACTGTTCTTGACTACGGTTAACACTTTGTTGTACGTCGCTCTGGATAAGAGCGTCTGCCAAATGCCTGTAATGTAATGTAATGTAATGTAATGTAATATTCTGCATAGAAGTTCATGACCCCAAATCAAGCAAAGTCACCTGGCCTCAGGCTAAAACAAATATGTTACAGTAACCAAAGTTTTGTGATGATAAACACCTAAATTCGGGTCAAATCTGTCCAACATAATACAAGGGTTTTAACCTCCATTTAATCCTGTTCCGGTAACACAAAGGTAAGGCTACACGCTATCCTTCAACACTCGGACACGTCCGCCATTTGGTGTGTTTGAGTGGAATCTTACAGGATTCTACAACATTAGTTTAGGATTTTGAAATCAACATTTCAAAACTAGATTTTCCATATGGGCATATGAAATATGTGTATACACACACACATATACACCGTTTTTTACAATTGCTTTGACTCATTTTGCACAGCAGAATTTCAATGTCCAAAACTCAAAATGCTAAGTTCCAAACTGACTTGCAGAATTCTTGCCTTAAGACACTACATCCTATGCTGGCATACAAAGCGTAAAACTGTTCATGCAAAGTGCTAAACTGACTTGCAGAATTCTTACCTTAAGACACTACATCCTATGCTGGCATACAAAGCGTAAAACTGTTAATGCAAAGTGCTAAACTGACTCGAATAATTCTTACCTTAAGACACTACATTCTATGCTGACATACAAAGTGCAAAACTGTTAATACAAAGTGCCAAACTCTAAATCATATGCTCCATTCTCAGAATACAGCCACCTAATATTACAACAATGTTCAAATGCTCATTACTACAAATGCAGATCACTAAATCAATTCAACAGGTGTTTGTAGTCATGTATCATTACTTCCAACAACCTTGCCCAGGTGAGTAGCACTGCAACACAATTGATCATCTCTTCACCACTACATAAAAGACTGCTTAGAAACCTTTCTGACAACTGCCTGCCTTCGCTGCCTTGCAAATGAAGATATCAGATGCGACGCAGATGAAATTCTGTGGCCAAATGCAGCAGAGAGGCAAAATTCTGCTTAAATGAACTTCAACTCTATCTGACTCCAATGTATGTTAGCCTTTCTCTCTGCTAACTGTTACTGCTAGAATCGTATAGGCAAATGAGAGACTACCGTCTCTCGGCTCGCGTAGTGTGGCTCTATATATGTTGCTATGTCTATATGAGATGCAGACGTGCCTTTGGCCTGTGTAAAGCCTAGCAAGGATACAGTTGAGAATATAGTTCACACTCTTTGGGGTTACTTCAGGGCATAGTTCTGTGAACTGCCCTCCAATGTAATATCCGTTTCAACCGCTCAGCTCAGATCTTCTTAATTTCTCAATTCAAGTTCCTCTTTCTTCCCAGTATATAACAGTGACACACAACCAACACAAAGCAGAAAAATTTAAAGACAGAACTATTAGCAGCATAACTATTTCACAGAAGTTCAGAAATGGCCGTACAGAACTCTACAGTCTCAACCGTTTCAGAGGGTATATACATGGGGCTTGATTCTCCAAGCCAGCATGTGTACAGCACTGTGGGTCAGACCTCACACAACAGCCCAGGAGCTCAGAACACAGGTAAGGACACCTGTACAGTGTATTATAGGGCTCCTGTTACTGTTGTTTAAGAGTGACATAGTGTTTGTGTGTTAGGGTAAGACAAAAAATCCTGATGTCACATCTTAATGAAACTTGGTCAGTTTATTAAACATGTAAAGATACACATATTGTGCATTGGCACTTTTCTAAAAATGTATATTTAAATATGCAAATTAGCTGTAAATACATTACATATGCTAATGTATGTGTGCAATTCAAATTCAGTGACAACAAGATAGGAGTGAGTGACTAACATTTTTTCCAGCTCCTTTTGTTAAGACACTTAATATAAAAAAATACAGAGGGGATTTTGAATGGTTGCTTCGTACACTTGAGGAATTTACAAGATGTAACTGTATGCAAATAAAAACACATTTTTGCTTATTTTTGGGAAATATAATTGTTTATAAAATATTGTGATTAAATAAACAAGATATCGAAAATCCCCTCTGTAATTATCTAGGGATACATCCAATAATCATCTCATAAAATTGGGCGACAATAACTTATTCACAAGTTGAGATAACTGAAAAAGTATGAACTAAAAAACTAGTTTTGAGAAAACAGCCATCAAAGATTGGCATTGTTGATTAATTTGCATTGATTGACATGTCATAAAATGTAAAAAGTACATGGAACTACTAGCATGTTAATTATGCAGCATGATAAAATCAATGTTTATTTTGAACAATATTGAAAAATCAGAAAATTCATGGTGGGACCAAAAATTATCATTTTTTTGGGTGTCTTGCCTTAAAGTGGATTTTCTGGGGTCTGATATCTGAAAGCCAGATGGAAACCCTCTCTGCAGTGTGTATAAACAGTGTAATGTTGACAGGGGTGTCACTCATGTATGTTCAGGCTGTAATGATGACAGAGTCTAACTGTTTTATCCCTGCTAATGTTTGTGACCACAGAGAGAAGTGGACAAAGCTCACGCCCCTACCGACTGGCTGGAGTGTGTCCATGGCTCCTGTGTGCTCTCTTATTGTCTACTCTCCTAGTCCTGGGTGTTCTCTGTGAGTATGATACACCGTGTGTGAGTGCGTGTGTGTGTGTGTGTGTGTGTGTGTGTGTGTTAACTGTGAGTGTGATACACTTTGTGTGTGTGTGTGTGTGTGTGTGTGTGTGTGTTAACTGTGAGTATGATACACTGTGTGTGAGTGCGTGTGTGTGTGTGTGTGTGTGTGTGTGTGCGCGTGTGTGTGTGTGCGCGTGTGTGTGTTTGTGTGTGTGTGTGTGTGTGTGTGTTAACTGTGAGTGTGATACACTGTTATTATATATGTTTAATGTATGATATGATGTCAGTATCATTGAGTGCAAAGTTATTGTGATGCACTGTCATTTTAAAGTAAGGGCAAAGGTCTATTCGTGGTGATTTTTAAAGGAATGCAAGCCGTTAAGCAAGACTAACTGGAATCTACTCTCCACTTACTCTCCAATATCGTCTATCTTCAAGTTTATATTTTTCGTGCTTAAGTATGACTTCAGTGTGTGCACATCTCACCTGCAGCAAGCTCTGTGAAAAGGGCCGTGTCCTGGGGATGAAATGTGTAAAGAGTAGTGCAGGAGGAATCTATTTCCACACCACTTGCACTATTGTTACACCAGGGTCAGGAATGGCACATCTTAGACCTTTTTAATATTGTATTATTAATCATGCAGACAAAAGGTTTGTCAGTAACTCACCATCCTGCTCAAAAAATGGTCTCAGTTTCTACACCACTGAAGTTACAAACTCCCCTAATAACTGAACTTATGGGACATTATTTGAAATAATGCTGCACTTTTTTTAAATTTGTGTTTTTTGCAGTTTTTGGCCAATTTCTCCATTGACTTATGCTTTATATTTTCAATAGATTTTAAAAAGTAAAAGTTACAGGTTAGAAGCCTTTTGGTGTGTGTAACTGTATGAGAAGGATTTGTAAACGTTAGGAAGCTGAAGAAAGAATACAACCTTAGAAAGTAAAGATGACCTGCACTAACAAGATGGACAAAATTATTTGTGGAAAAAGAAAATGTAAAAGCTTAATTAAGAGTTCAATCGATGAATATACATTTCTTTGGTTTTGACAATTCAAGACTGTCTCATTGGCAACATTAGATATTTTCTTTAATTGTTTTAATAATTATATTATATATATATATATTGTGGCGTCCCCAAGGGTTGGGCGACACTCACTGACCTTTCAGAGGGCGTAGGCAAGTGCAATAACACTGAGGAGGCAGTAATATCAGCAGAAATGATGATTTATTAAACAAACAACACAAAACGCAGGGTGGGGTCTTTTGGGGAATACGAACACAAAGTCCACAATCCTTGTCTCTTTGTCGATGTCCGTTCCAAATCCGCAATCCAGGTCCAAGTTCCGTTGTCCAGTCCGTAATCCAATTCCAAGTAATCCAATCCAACACAAAAACAATTTCCCCAACACTCTTTCAAAAACTCTCTCTCAAAAAACTCTCTCTCTCAAAAACTCTCTCTCTCTCAAAAACTCTCTCCAAAAATACTCTCCAAAAATACTCTCCAAAAATACTCTCCAAAAATACTGGCTGGTCAATAGACTTCACAGTTCTCTTTTTCAATTCTCACCAACTCCTCACAACCACGTTCCTACTCCTCTCCCAGAACAATGGGCATCAGCCCTTTAAATAGGCCTCCAAAATGGCTTCCAGCTGGTCGTTTGTCCAATTTGCCGTGACTTCGTTCAGGTGTTGCGGTGGCATGCTGGGAAATGTAGTGAAAATGGCTGCCATGTGTTGGAGGCCAGGCAGCCATTTTGGGGTGCAACCCTTCGGGCTGCCACACACCCTCCTCCTCAGCTCTGACCTCGGGGAGGGCCGAGCGGCCTATGTCCAGCGGCCACCAGGAGGGTCCCCTCTCCAGGTCCACTCAGGAAGTGTCCCCCCTGGGTCAAACGTCCAGAATCCCCAGTCTCCGGTTGCCTGAAAAAATGTCTGGCAGACATTAATGAGTGACGCAAGTTGCTCACCTTTTCTGCCACAAAATGGCCAACAGTGTGTACAGGCTCTGGGCTCCATGGACGGAGCGGTCACCGCTCCTGCTCTGGTCTTCACCAGCCCTCCATGGCTCCTCCGGTATACGTTACGCCATTCCGGAATCCAGTGTCCAGGCTTCAGCCTTTTCCTCCACCTCCTTTTCCTTTCAGGGGGTCAGGTGGGGTAACTGGGGAAAACATGCCCTTCACCACACGGTTAATTCTCCCTTTGTCTTTCTCGGTCCTTCTGGCCTCTCTGCTCCATAAATGGCTGTTACAGTTAATCCTTTTAATTTTACTTCCGTTCTTTTCTGAGTTTCTTTTCCCGTGAGTTTTAGTGATTTCCACTCTTCTTCTCAGTCTTTTCACTTTTAGTGAGGGGGATGGACTCACCACATCAGGAGATGGTTGGGTGCTCAAACAGACCTCGGCCATAATTATGAGGCCTTCCTCAACCCTATGGTCCCCCCATAGCTCCTCTAGGCTCCCTGGAAGGTCCGGCAGGCTGAGTGGGACTGAGGACCATTGTCCCCACTCCAAGGTCTGGTCATCATGTCCTCCCAGTTCCGCTGGCTGCGAGACCTCCACCTGCGTGCTAGCGTCTTGGGTGACAGGAACACACTTTACACAGTCCAGCTCTTCACTCACCCCTTTCAGTCGGGCTTGTAGGTCCAGCACAGTCTCGGCTTGGACCTTCAGTACTTCCCGAAATGCATTTTCTGTGGCCCGCTGCTGGGCTTCCATCTCCGCCATTTTCCCTGAAGCTGTGCGGTCTGCTCCAGCTGCAGCTTCTGGACTTGCTCCTGGTGCTCCAGCGCACTCTTCTCCGCCGTCTTATCCGCCTCTTTGAGTCTGCGCTCGAACCATCCCTTGGTGCCCTCCATGGACTGGATTTGAGCCTGCAGCTTCTCCACCGTCTGCTGTAGGCTCTC
This sequence comes from Aldrovandia affinis, assembly GCA_029706075.1. NCBI lineage: Eukaryota > Metazoa > Chordata > Actinopteri > Notacanthiformes > Halosauridae > Aldrovandia > Aldrovandia affinis. The sequence continues at coordinate 44,434 of JAINUG010000693.1, forward strand.
CAGCTCCCGAGTGCGGGCCTTCTCGCCACGGAGTTGTGAGCGGATCTCCTCCTCGGCGCGGTTCTTGTCCTCGTGCAGGCCGCGCAGCTCTTCTCGTAGCGCGCCCGCCCGCCCAGCACCTCCTTCTCGTGCTGCAGCCCGCGCCGCTCAGCTCCTCCTTGTGCCGCGATTTCTCCTGCGCCACGTCAATGGCCAGCTCGTCCAGCATGGCCTTGCGCTTGTCCGCCGTCTTCCTGGTCTCCTCCAGCTCCTGCTGGAGTTTGTCCTTCTCTTGGCCCAGTTCAGTCACCTGCTCCAGGAGCCGGCTGTTGGCGCGGTTCACCTCCTGCAGCTGGGAGCTGACGTCATCTCTCTGGGCCCGGAGCTTCTCCTGCTCGGTCTGCCTCTGCTGCAGCTCCATGTTCAGCGCCATTTCCTGCTCCACACTCTTCTCCAGCTGGGCCAGCTGCTCCCGCAGGGCGTTGGCCTCGACCTGGTGCGTATCCCTGCTCTCCTGCTCCACTTGGCACCGGAGTTGCTCCGCCTCGGACGCATGGTTCTCCGCTGCTTTCCTTAGCTCTGCCTCCTTCTGGGCGAGCCTGGTCTGTGCATCCCCCAAGGCCCTGGCATACTCATCTGTGGCCTGGTCCTGGGACTCCTGCATGTCCAGACAATGTCGCTGCTCATTCTCACACATCTTTGTTAGGTTTCTCACCTGTTCTTTGAGCGCCAGGTTGTGGGACTCTACACGCCTCATCTCATCGCCAAGGGATGCCTTCTCCTTTTCCATCTCCCCAGCCATGATTCTCACCACTCCCAGGAGTCCATGTGGTGCTCCTCTCGCAACTTCATCATTGCCATCAGGTGGCGCTCCTCTGAGGTGCTCACCTCCAACTTTGCCTTGCACAGCTCAAGCTGGGCACTCTGCTTCAGCTGTTGGACCTCACGGAGGGTGACACGCCATCGGTCCTCCACCATGGCTGCCCGTCTCTTCAGTCTCTGCATCTCTTCCATCGTGGAGTCTGTTGCACAAACCAAACAAAACCCCTGCTGCACTACCTCCTCTTGCCTATCTGTGCTGCCCTCTGCCCGCATCCTCCACCATATGTGGCGTCCCCAAGGGTTGGGCGACACTCACTGACCTTTCAGAGGGCGTAGGCAAGTGCAATAACACTGAGGAGGCAGTAATATCAGCAGAAATGATGATTTATTAAACAAACAACACAAAACGCAGGGTGGGGTCTTTTGGGGAATACGAACACAAAGTCCACAATCCTTGTCTCTTTGTCGATGTCCGTTCCAAATCCGCAATCCAGGTCCAAGTTCCGTTGTCCAGTCCGTAATCCAATTCCAAGTAATCCAATCCAACACAAAAACAATTTCCCCAACACTCTTTCAAAAAACTCTCTCTCAAAAACTCTCTCTCTCTCAAAAACTCTCTCTCTCTCAAAAACTCTCTCCAAAAATACTCTCCAAAAATACTCTCCAAAAATACTCTCCAAAAATACTCTCCAAAAATACTGGCTGGTCAATAGACTTCACAGTTCTCTTTTTCAATTCTCACCAACTCCTCACAACCACGTTCCTACTCCTCTCCCAGAACAATGGGCATCAGCCCTTTAAATAGGCCTCCAAAATGGCTTCCAGCTGGTCGTTTGTCCAATTTGCCGTGACTTCGTTCAGGTGTTGCGGTGGCATGCTGGGAAATGTAGTGAAAATGGCTGCCATGTGTTGGAGGCCAGGCAGCCATTTTGGGGTGCAACCCTTCGGGCTGCCACAATATATATATATATATATATATATATATATATATATATATATATATATATATACAGTACCAGTCAAAAGTTTGGACACACCTTCCATCTGGATTACAGCCAATTTGGCACTCCTTCATTCTTCAGCAAGATAACAACCCGAAACACACCTTGAAGTTGTGCAAGCACTATCTGGTGAAGGAGGAACGTGAACGACAACTCGAACTAAAGACCTGTGATAGAGAAATTCTGTGTTTAAAAATTGTTTCTGAATAACTTCACATACTTGTACTAAATCTGTTTCTTAGAACTGTTTCGCAGAGAGCTGGCTAACCGCAACAGTCTCAAGGGCAGTGTGCCTTGCCAAAAGATTAGACTCGTACGAGGTTCTCCCAGAGATGGGGAAAATAACTGTCTTGTAACTGTTATATGGGCGAGGCTAATGCATCTGACATGGAAGTATTGTGTATAAGAGAGAAATCTGCTGGAAATTAGTTGTTCTTTGTCTGACAGGGAGGCATTGAACCCCGAATGCATTTGGTTAAATAAACTCTGCTTGATTTTGGTTAAATGTTCTGTTTTCTCATTTGGTGCAAGTGTTCTCTATCCTCTTTGAAGGTCTTCTGAATTCGTGACCCTAACCCCTGGCCTGCCCAGTGTCCAGACCTCAGTCCCATAGAACTTGTATGGGACAAACTGGAAAGGAAGAGTCAAAGCAAAGCAACCCACAAGTTTCTCTGGGAATTGCTGCAGGATAGCTGGGAAAACATGTCGGGTGATTTCCTGCTAAAACTTATTAACCGAATGGCCCCTGTTTGTGAGGCTATTCTCACGCCAAAGGGTAACTATTTTGAGGAATCCAAGATTCATTTTTCAATTCAATTTTCTTGAACATTGCTTTGATGTTCCTTTTGTTTATTGTTACATGCATTTTTTGTAATATTCAAGTATTTACAGAGACGTATACGGCGTAAAACATTGTCATTTATGAGATAAACCTAGTTTCCAGCAGGTGTGTCCAAACTTTTGACTGGTACTGTATATACAGGTAACTCCCAAAATAAAAGAAAGACCAGTAAATCAGGGATTCTATAAATGGGTGCAGTACCGATAGTGTCCATCGGCTGGTGCCATGGCTGGTACCGGCAGGTAGTCCCTCCCCTTTCCAATGATCCTTTAGATCCTTCGGTCTGTGTCTGTGTACTGCCCTTTTCAATTCAAACCTCACATTTTCAATTGTGTTCAAGTTGGGAGACTGAGATGGCTGTTGCAAAACAATCATTTTGTGGTCAGTTAACCATTCCTTCCCGAAAGATTCACCTTCCTGGCAGGGGGGAACCAGGTTTTTACACAAAATGTCTTTGTACTGGCTGGATTTCATGATTCTAGTGACCTTAACAAGACCTCCAGGACCAGTAGATGCCAAAAAATGACATAACATCAAAGATCTACCACAATATTTCTTTATAATAATTGTAATATATTCGTAGGTATAGGGCCTTTTCAACATAAGCGCCCTTCCTCTGACGCAAAAATCCCCTGCTGGTGCGTATGGCCAAAAAGCGAACTTTTGGTCTCATGTGACCACAACACCCGGATCCAATCGGAGATTGGCATTGGATCTCTGATTGGCCCTGGGTGTTATCTAATGATTCAGGGTCCTCTAAATCTTTTAACAGATGAAGTTTCTGGTCAACGTGATAGGTTATCTTTTCATAGATTCATGAAATTGTATGGATTATATAATGGATACAGAACATGGTGGTTTTTTCTTACAGTGGTGAAGTATGAAAACATCTTTAATTGATAATGTCATATTCTAAGAAATGGAGATTGTTGATCTGTTCTTGTATTTACAGTGCCTTTTCCCCTTGTGTATTAGATACGATTGCATCTCAAAGGGCAAAAGGCAAAGACCAGCTACAGAGAGTCTACGACAGTCTGAATACACAGAATAACCAGCTACAGAGAGACTATGATGGAATGGTAGTGACATCTCCTTTCTGGATCAGTACTGTCCCCTCAGATCACAGAGTGAGTGGCGGTACTCTGCTTATGAAAGATAACTTTTACTTATTTTTCTTAACTCTTAGTTCAAAGTATACTGTTTGGTGTTTATAGGTCATTGATAGAAAACTGTTACCTGTTGTTTCTGTACAGAGAGAGTGTGTAGACCCTGTCCAGAGGGCTGGAAGCAGAGCAACTCCAAGTGTTACTACTTCTCTACTGAGAGGAAGAGCTGGAATGCGAGTCGCAGTGACTGCCTTAAACAGCGAGCTGACCTGGTGATTATAGAGAGTAAAGAGGAACAGGTAAGACACTGTGAATGAATGGATGAGAAAGTGAGTGGGTGGTGGATATAAAATATATCAATAATATAGATTAATAAATAGGCTTTGTAAACTACTTATGTTTCTGATAAGTTGTTGGATCTTAAAATCTGATGTGTGTTTGATGTTGCTGTCTCTCTGTCAGTAGAGTGAGTAGTACATTTTACATTTTTACATTTTAAGCATTTAGCACACGCTCTTATCCAGAGCGACTTACAAGATGTGCATTAATACATGGTAGGAACAATCATAGTTAGCACACGAGATCAGTGCAGTAATACAGCAATAGACATCATTGCAGGCATCTGCGTAGCATATCTGTAACATTGGAAAGGAAAAGGTTAGTGTAAATATATATATATTTTTTGTATAGGGTTGAACAAGTAAACAGTGGTGAAGACAATTTAGCTAGATGGACAGAGTTCAGTGGTAGTGGAGTCTGAAGAGGTGGGTTTTGAGTCTCTTGCGGAAGATCGCAAGTGATTCTGCGGTCCTGACCGATAGCGGAAGGTCATTCCACCAGCGAGGGATCAGGACAGAGAAGAGGCGAGACCGCGAGGAGCGGCTGCCAGGCGCCTGGAGGGATGGGACAGTCAGTTTACCAGAGGAGGCGGAGCGGAGGGGTCTGGGAGGGGTGTAGGGAGTGATGAGTGACTGGAGATAAGGGGGAGCAGCACCTCTGGCTGCTTGAAAAGCAAGCACCAGTGATTTGAATCTGATGTGTGCTGCGATGGGGAGCCAGTGCAGAGAGGAGAGTAGAGGGGTGACATGGGTGAACTTTGGCTGGTTGAACGCCAGACGAGCGGCAGCATTCTGGACTAGTTGCAGTGGCTCGATGGCACAGGCCGGAAGGCCTGCCAGCAAGGAATTGCAGTAGTCCAGATGTGAGATCACCAGGGCTTGGATTAGGAGTTGAAACTGAGTAGTGAGTCATTCTGTGTCTTTGTTCAGGACTTCATCTCCAAACACAGAAGAGCAGGTGTTTTCTGGATTGGACTGAGTGACTCAGAAACAGAGGGGACCTGGCTCTGGGTGGATGGAACCCCTTTGCAGAAAGATAAAGCGTAAGAAATCTTACAGACACATTACAGGGGATCAATATACAGACAGAAGAGAAACTTTGTATGAAACAACATTAACTTCCATCTCATGTCCCAGAGTCACACAATATGTATAGACATTTTCAGCTATGCGGTTGAGTTAATTAAACAAAATAATTAATATAAATTGAAAAATATTTATTTACAACATTGTGTGTGTACACTGTGGCAGTGATTTGAATGCTCCAATATTATCTCCCATAGAGAGGAGTCTCCACAGACTAAACCCTGTGCATCCTTATTCACAGTCTGCAGAGTCATACAGTGCAGTCACAGAGACAGCAATAGATAGAGAGTGTGAAAGAGTAGTGACTGTATCCCTGTTGACAACAATGGAGAAGTAGCACATCTGTGTCTCATTCAGTCTCTCTGCTTCTCTTACAGATTCTGGAGGACGGGACAGCCAGAAGATCGTGACGGGTCTCTAGACTGTGTATTTACTGTGCGTGGTCAGAGTGAATGGGCTGATGGACGCTGCGGTTCAAATCTGACGAGTGTCTGTAAGACTGATGCACTTCGTCTCTGAAATCATCTTTTTATGATGAATGATTTAAATGCATTTAAAAGAATAGCTGTAATCATTTGAATGGTAGTTTTTGTATTTTCAGCAGAAGTGACAGTAGGTTAATGCCGGGTCATAACTTAATGTTGTAAACCACGTGTCTAACTTCTTGCTGAACGTATTTAAACAGTATCAACTGTAACATATTTTATTCACAGTACATCCACAAAATCATCAAATAATCAATGAGAAAATATAAATTAGAGCAATAATCAGGGGCTTATAGATGCCTTTATTTTCTTCAGCAGGATACTGTAAATGGTTCACTACAGTAAAGACACAGCTGCTATGATTCAGAGTACATTGTACGTGAAGGCACCAGCTAATAAAATAATGATCTCAAGAAAATTAAATAAGTGACTAAAAGCTATTTTTTAGTCACCCCTAGAGACTGTGAACTAAAGACTTGTTACGTTCTGAGTGTCTGTTCGGTTTGTTTTTGGTCTTTGTTTATTTTCCTTCAGTCCTGATTCGCTATTCTTTATTCTGTTTTGCATTTTCTTCGTTCTGGTCCCTGTCTGTCTTTTCCGTTTATTTCGAGATCCACTCCTTGTCTTGTCATGCACTTCGGAAGTTAACATTTCAGGTTTTCTCCATCTTTGCTTATTATCTCGTTTTCTTCCTTCTCACTTTCTAGATTGCACTTTGTATATATTAGTTAGATGTGTACAGTACTAACTAACTAATCTACTAACGTTAGGGATTTAGATTTAGTTACTAACACTACTAATCACTAATTATCTCACGCTTCTTACTATCGCTCATTCTCTCTCCCATTATCCTATCCCTGATTAGCTTTTCACTTTCCCTTTCATTCGCACGCAGCTTCTCTCTTTGCGTTCCTCCCCTTTAACTATGCACGTGTCTGCCTGATCTCCCAGGTCGTTTATTGTCTATATGTTTGTATGTTTCCCAGTCCGTGTCTTGCGTTTCCCCTCGTTATTTAGATTACTATTCCCATTGTTTTCACCTGTGTCCCTACCTCTATCCCCTCCCAGTCACACCTGATTCCCATCGTGTTTCCTGTCTCTGCCTGTATATATGTTCAGTGTTTTCGTTCACCCGTTGTCAGTACGTTGATCCTTATTCCCTGTGCCTACTCTTATTCAGCCAGTGTTTATTGATTTTTCCGAGACATCCCTTCTGTTTACGACTCCGAGCCTGCCTAGCGATTCTGTCTGTTTGCCTTTCTGCCTACCTGTTTTGACTTTTTGGACTGCCTTTTTGTGACTACTCTCTGCATTGTGATTCTGTACCTTCGCTATATCTGACTCCTGGTTTTGACCCCTGCTTCCCATTAAACAACTCTTTTGCCTAAGTCCTGATCTGCGTCTGGGTCCTTATCACGATCGTCACAAGACTCAAGCCACCTGTATCACACTCTACTTGTGTCTCTGTGTGGCTCTGTTTTCTGTGTTAAATCTCCCTCTATCTTTTTGTGTCAGAGAGGACATGAGACCATGGGTGGAGGGAGTGTGGAAAAACTCAAAATATTTACATAAATATGAAGCTGATTAAATAGTCAGTCAACATGACATTCAAGGCTTTTGTTTGAACACATATTTGTAAATGCATTGATTATTGTGTAAAGCTGTGTTGAGCAGCTGTAAGTGGCTGTACTGTAGGTGTTTCTGCATTAGGCATTTGTATTTCCTGGCCCTTGTTAATCTGTAAATTAATTTGAAGCTGAAATAAATCTTTTATATTTCTTGGTTACCACTTTGTCGTCGTTCGTTCCTCTCTTCACATTAACATGGCCACGTGTCCTCACAGAGAGGTTTTAGTAGAGAGGTATAGTGCAGCTAAAGTTCTCCCAATTCAATGGAAACTTGCATAACTTTGACCAAGGAGAGGTTGTGACACACTCTCTCTTCCTCTCTCACACACACACCCCCACACGCCCATGCATACATACACGCACGCACATACACACTCACACAAACAAATGCCAATGCACAGAAGATGATGACACACAAACAGTGTATTCTCTCCTGGTATATTGAACACTATACTGAATGTTCTGACAAATGCTCCTCCATTGTCATTTCTCTGGTGAAATTTAAGCTCTCTATGATTTTAGATATAATATTTGGAGTATAATAGAACCAATCAGATTCATAAAAACAAGGCTGTTAGGAGGCAGTAGGTTATAAAATGCCTCCAAGTGTCACATAGAACACCCCCCCCCCCGCATCAAAACATCTTTAAATGCATCAAGTACTTGGTTTCAAGGTGATCTCCTAACAGGTCCAGTGTGTGTGTGTGTTACAGGTATGGTATGCAGCTGCCTACAACGATGTCTATCGCTGTATTACTGCACTGACCTCGTGCGCAAACTATGATTGTTCCTACCATGTATTACAGTTTTTTACGATTGCTTTGACTCATTTTGCACAACAGAGTTTCAATGTGCAAAACTCAAAATGCAAAGTTCCAAACTGACTTGCAGAATTCTTACCTTAACACACTACATTCTATGCTGACATACAAAGTGCAAAACTGTTAATACAAAGTGCCAAACAGAATGCCATACTGCTCATTTTGGGTTCAAAATCTAATATATCAGGCAAAATAAAAATACTGGTGTCAAATGAGAGAATATTCGATGCAAAAGTTTATCATAGCACCAAAACATTAGATATTTTCAACAGTGAAGTTACAGTAAATCATTTGCGGCATTTTCAATATACAACAGTGATCATCAAACAATGCTGCCAAACACAAAATCCTAAAATGTAAATGTGTTTCTGTGTATCATTGATGATGCTCTGCAGACACACTTTCCGCTTCTTGAATCTTTCACTCTGTCATCATACATCCCTGAAGACATCTCGAGTGTTACGAAAGCTTCTGCTCTTGTAACATCCTCAGTGCTGGTGACTGTGTGTGTGTGTGTGTGTGTGTGTGTGTGTGTTTGTGTGTGTGTACCTGAGTGTGTGTGTGTGCGCGTGTGTGTGTGTGTATGTATGTGTGTGTGAGAGAGAGAGAGTGTGTGTGTGTGTGTGTGTGTGTGTGTTTGTAGAGCGTGGTTCTGTGTGTCTCAGTAGGTAGAGCGTGGTTCTGTGTGTCTCAGTAGGTAGAGCATGGTTCTGTGTGTCTCAGTCGGTAGAGCGTGGTTCTGTGTGTCTCAGTCGGTAGAGCGTGGTTCTGTGTGGGTCAGTGGGTAGAGCGTGGTTCTGTGTGGCTCAGTAGGTAGAGCGTGGTTCTGTGTGGGTCAGTGGGTAAAGCGTGGTTCTTTGTGGGTCAGTGGGTAGAGCGTGGTTCTGTGTGGGTCAGTGGGTAGAGCGTGGTTCTGTGTGTCTCAGTCGGTAGAGCGTGGTTCTGTGTGGGTCAGTGGGTAGAGCGTGGTTCTGTGTGGGTCAGTAGGTAGAGCGTGGTTCTGTGTGGCTCAGTCGGTAGAGTGTGGTTCTGTGTGGCTCAGTAGGTAGAGCGTGGTTCTGTGTGTCTCAGTAGGTAGAGCGTGGTTCTGTGTGTCTCAGTAGGTAGAGCGTGGTTCTGTGTGGCTCAGTAGGTTGAGCGTAGTTCTGTGTTGCTCAGTAGGTAGAGCGTGGCTCTGTGTGGCTCAGTAGGTAGAGCATGGTTCTGTGTGGCTCAGTAGGTAGAGCGTGGTTCTGTGTGTCTCAGTAGGTAGAGCGTGGTTCTGTGTGTCTCAGTAGGTAGAGCGTGGTTCTGTGTGGCTCAGTAGGTAGAGCGTGGTTCTGTGTGGCTCAGTAGGTAGAGTGTGGTTCTGTGTGGCTCAAAGGCATATACAGTATTATATAGTTTTATCATTATTATTAAAACCAGAATCAGAGTAACCCAGAATAAGACAATATGCCATGCAGAATATATATGGATATAAGTAAACAGTAATGTAAAAGTAAGGTGGCACTGTGGTGCAGTGAGATGCTTTATACAAACTGCCCCTGATCTAGGATCAGTTTAGCCTTTTAGCTCATAATGGATATGGTTAGGATGTGGACAGGGGAAACCTGATCCTAGATCAGCACTACTAATATAATGTACTGTATATGCCACTTAATATGAGATGCTTTATACGTACGGGCACTGATCTAGGATCAGTTTGGCCGTTCAGCTCATAATGGATATGGTTAGGATATGGACAGGGGAAACCTGATCCTAGATCAGCACTCCTACTCTTAGAATCTTTGTGCATATATATGGGCCCTGTTCTTTTTACTGTGGCATTGTGCTATGAATGGTGGTGCAGTGGATAGCACTGTCGCCTCACAGCAAGAAGGTCCCGGGTTCGAATCCCGGCCGGGGGGGCCTTTCTGTGCGGAGTTTGCATGTTCTCCCCGTGTCCGCGTGGGTTTCCTCCGGGTACTCCGGTTTCCTCCCACAGTCCAAAGACATGCACGTTACCCTACGGTCTAACCCTACGTTCTAACAGGGAGCGATGCTAGGCGATGCTAGGCGAATAAATTGCCCAGTGGGCGTTCACCGCGCTTGACTGGCGTCCTCAAAAATGCTTCCGACGTGCTTACAATTTTTTGGCATCGTAAACGAATAGTTCATCATCGGTTTTGAGAATCTGTATTGGAAATAGTAGTTGGCTAGCAGTATTGTTTCCTTCAATTATGAACGATAAACTGAAACGCAGAAGGCTTTTAGTAATTGCGGCTTTGTACTTGCGCTGCAAACGCCGGAGGTCCCGTGTGTGGGTCCACAGAATTTTGCAGACCCGCCGGCAGCACGAAGAGACATTAGCAATACAATAGAGTGAATAAATCACACACTAGAGTATTCTAGAGCCATTGAGTTGGGAGAAATACATTCAGACGAACTCGGCTGAGTCCAGAGTGCTTGCTGATATTCTTGTATTACCCGTCATTTACT
>JAINUG010000693.1:60000-76785 GCA_029706075.1 Aldrovandia affinis
TTTGCATCTCCTCATGTTGATTTACACTACCGTTCAAAAGTTTGGGGTCACCTGCTGGAAACTATTTTTATCTCATAATTGACAATACTTTACACCGTATACATTTCTGTAAATACTTTAAAATGACAAAAAACACATGTAACAATGAACAAAATGAACATCAATCAATCAATCAATCTTTATTTTTGTATAGCGCCATTTACAAACAGGTTGTCACACAGCGCTTCACAATTGGCATTTTCCAGAGGGAATCAAAAACCAGAAAACCATTGGAGCCAATGTAGGAAACTGGAAAATTATTCCCTGACCCCTTAAAAGGCGGTCGAGATGAACTCCTGGAAAATTGTGGGATACAGAGAAAAACAACACAAATAGTCCTTGAGGCTCATGTGGCTTAACAGACCACTGGAAGGGCATTCTAAGTGTAGGAGTGGGGTGGACCTCATCCCTCCAGATTCCAGGGCAGGGCGGGGATGGAACCAGCAGCTAGGGTCTGGGCCAGCGGCATCCGGCTAACACATGGCAGGGGTGGGGGTTGACTCTGGGGCAGGTGAGCTCTGGGCAGGTGCCACGAAGCCGGGAGAAAAGAGGAAAGGTGCAATTATGACTATGATAAATATCACACCGGATCAGGGGAAGAGTAGTGATAACACTTTTGCACCAGCAGAAGTAATCTAGGGCAGCATAACTAATTAGGTGAGTGGCACAGGAGCACGCAGCCATGAGGGCACTCAGAGACCATCCCACCACATCATCAGCAGTCCTGATAGGGGCGGATCATCACTTATGATTGGTGACAGTAAGGATAGCTCATTGCACCAGAAGGCTCTATTGCTACGCCCTCCACATCTTCACCTAATGACTATAAGAGAGACTAAAGAGATGCGTTTTTAACCTAGACTTGAAAATTGAGACCGTGTCTGACTCCTTCACAGAGATGGAAGAACATCAAAGAAATGTTCAAGAAAATTATATTGAAAATGTAATCTTGGATTCCTCAAAATAGTGACCCTTTGGCGTGAGAATAGCCTCACAAACAGTGGCCATTCGGTTTATAAGTTTTAGCAGGAAATCACCCGACATGTTTTCCCAGCTATCCTGCAGCAATTCCCAGAGAAACTTGTGGGTTGCTTTGCTTTGACTCTTCCTTTCCAGTTTGTCCCATACAAGTTCTATGGGATTGAGGTCTGGACACTGGGCAGGCCAGGTCTTTAGTTTGAGTTGTCCTTCACATTCCTCCTTCACCAGATAGTTCTTGCACAACTTCAAGTTGTGTTTCCGGTCGTTATCTTGGTGAAGAATGAAGGAGTGCCCGATTAGCCATAGTCCTGATGGAAGGTGAACCCAAACTTTTCAAAGGTAGTGTAAATGAATCAAAAACTGATTTTGGAATGATTTCCTGTCGATGTATCGCGATAAATAACGCATGGAACAGGCCGATATTCTAAAATATGACTTGTGGCTCCAAAGGCCCAAAGCACAGCACATGGATTCTACACTGGATTGTGGGTAGTGTAGTCTCTCACACACACAGAGAAGTTTGTAGTAATGTAATCTGTACAAAGATGCCTCCAGCCAGGGGAACGCAATATCGTTTGTAAATATTTGTATATATTGTGGCAGCCCAAAGGGTTGCACCAGAAAATGGCTGCCTGGCCTCCAACACATGGCAGCCATTTTCACTACATTTCCCAGCAGACCACAGCAACACCTGAACGAAGTCAGGCAATGGGAGCTAACGACCAGCTGAAAGCCATTGCAAGGCCTATTTAAAGAGCTCGCTCCCAGAACCTATCGAGAGGAGTCGGAACGTGTGTGGGACGGAGTTGCGGAGTGTTTGTGGAGTGTATTTGTAGAGAGAGAAAACTGTGAAGTCGTATGACCAGCCAGTGTTTTGGAAAGGATTTGGAGAGAGTGTTTGTTGGAGTGTTTTTTGTGTTGGAAATTGGATTGCTGCTTTGGATTTTGAGGACGGACTGGATTACGGAACTTGGACTTGGATTTGGAATTAGAACGGACATTGACAACGAGAAGGATTGCGGACTTTGTGTTTGTCTTCCCCTGAAGACCCCACCCTGTGTTTTGTGTTTGTAAGTAATAGTTTAATCAATTATCATTTTGTTTTCAAACACTGCCTCCTCCTTGTTGTTAAACTTGCCTACGCCCTCTGCAAGGTCCGTGAGTGTCGCCCAACCCCTGGGGACACCACAATATTATAAAAGAATATGTGGTCCACTGCATGACAGGTGAGGTAAAGACAGAGATGCACTTCCTCTTGAATTGTGAAAAATTCAATAACATTAGAATAGAATATTTTAACAAATTTGATTTATTAATCCCTAATTTTACCCAATTGGACAACAATAAAAAATGCAAATTCTATTAGGAGAGGGGCATGGAGCACATTTAGCCGCCAAGTATGTGACAGCATGTCACAACCTGAGGGAATGTCAATAAGAATATGTTGAAGAAACTGTCAATACATTGTTGTTATTTATGTTGTGTTATTTGTCATGTTACTTTATTCACATGTTTGTTTGAATTGCTTTGGCAATATTGTAACCATACAGCCATGCCAATAAAGCATTTGAATTGAATTAAATTGAATTATTCACCAGACATTCACCAGGTTTTTGATTAATTGGTATTCATTGGCCTCAAAGTGCTCATCTCCTAAAATGCAGAGTGCATTATCAACCAAAGTGCAGGCAGTCATCAAACATGTTGTTTTTTTACAAAACCACTCTCGACCGCAATTGATTTGCCCGTGAACATTCTGTGAGGAATGCACTTTGCACAAAAGCAACCTCTAATACATTACATTACATTTTACATTGTAAGCATTTAGCAGACGCTCTTATCCAGAGCGACTTACAAGATGTGCATAAATACATGGTAGGAACAATCATAGTTAGCAAAGAGATCAGTGCAGTAATACAGCAATAGACATCATTGCAGGCGTCTAATGGTTAGTACCATACCCGTAACACTGGGAAGGAAAAGGTTAGTAATTATTTTTATATTATTTTTTTAATTCAATGGAGTAAGCAGGGGTATATAGTGTTGAGCAAGTAGGCAGTGGCGATGAAAATTAGCGAGATGCATAGAGTTCAGTGGTAGTGGAGTATGAAGAGGTGGGTTTTGAGTCTCTTGCGCGAAAGATCGTAATTAAGAGGGAGCATCTATCTCTCTGTGTCTCAGTGGTCCTGGAGCAGAGACGGGGAAGTCAAGAGAGGATTGTGGGTAGTGTAGTCTCTCACACACACAGAGAGGATTGTAGTAGTGTAGTCTCTCACACACACAGAGGATCGTGGGTAGTGTAGTCTCTCACACACACAGAGAGGATTGTAGTAGTGTAGTCACACACACACACACAGGATTGTAGTAGTGTAGTCTCTCACACACACAGAGAGGATTGTAGTAGTGTAGTCTCTTACACACACAGAGAGGATTGTAGTAGTGTAGTCTCTTACACACACAGAGAGGATTGTGGGTAGTGTAGTCTCTCACACACAGAGAGAGGATTGTGGGCAGTGTAGTCTATTACACACACAGAGAGGATTGTAGTAGTGTAGTCACACACACACACACAGAGAGGATTGTAGTAGTGTAGTCTCTCACACACACATAGAGGATTGTGGGTAGTGTAGTCTCTTACACACACAGAGAGGATTGTGGGTAGTGTAGTCTCTTACACACACAGAGAGGGTTGTGGGTAGTGTAGTCTTAGTTAGCAGAATTTTTTTCTAGTGGTGACAGGCGTAATACTCTGGGACCGTGCAGCGAGTTTCGAACCGAGGGATGTCGACGCGAAAAGAGAGCGATTTAGCTCGCTGAGCTGAAGACTCAAGTGTCTAACTCCGGGAACGAATCATTTACATTTTACATTGTAGGAATTTAGCAGGCACTCTCATCCAGAGTGACTTACACAGTTGACATTTCTTTACATACAATCCAGTTATACAGTCAGATATTTTTACTAAAGCAATTCAGGTTAAGTGCCTTTAGCTCAAGGTTACAACAGCAGTGGCCCCGGGAACTAATCACACTCTTATCCACGTCACTCTCTGTAGCAGACACTCACGTACCAAAGCACACCCGCTACATTCTCCCCCTCGAAACTCCTGCGGCAGCAACCACGGCCCGACCGATTACCATCGGTCGTAGCATCCCGGTCACGGCACCAATATAACGGAGTTGGTTCTGCCCGCAGCGAGTTTCGAACCGAGGGATCTCGACGCAGCAAAAGAGATGATTAACCCACTGAGGAAAAGACTCAAGTGTCTAACTCCGGGAACGAATCATTTACATCTACATTTTACATTGTAGGAAATCCATTTATACAGCTGGATATTTTTTACTAAAGCAATTGAGGTTAAGTACCTTTAGCTCAAGGGTACAACGGCAGTGCCCCATCCGGGGACTGAACCTGCAACCTTTGTGTTACAAGCCCAGCTGCCTAACCATTACACTACACTACACTAATCACACTCTTACGGTTGTGGACGCTCACGTACCAGAGCCCACCCTCTACACATGCCTATCATGTTCACTGTGTCATTAGTGGTTAGTGAGTCATGGAGTCAAGATTGAGCTGCAGCCAATCGGGTTGTGAGTCGTAGAGTCAATAGTGAGCTGCAGCCAATCGGGTTGTGAGTCGTGGAGTCAAGAGTTGAGCTGCAGCCAATCGGGTTGTGAGTCGTAGAGTCAACAGTGAGCTGCAGCCAATCGGGTTGTGAGTCGTAGAGTCAATAGTGAGCTGCAGCCAATCGGGTTGTGAGTCGTGGAGTCAAGAGTTGAGCTGCAGCCAATCGGGTTGTGAGTCGTAGAGTCAACAGTGAGCTGCAGCCAATCGGGTTGTGAGTCGTAGAGTCAAGAGGGAGCTGCAGCCAATCGGGTTGTGGTTGCAAATCTGGGCAGTAGTGCCTGAATCAATCATGTACCAACAAATAGTTTTGTGAGTTTTCAGCAAATGGCTGAAATTGGTTTGCCAGACTGTGGTCATGAAAAAAAATAATAATAATGCTTTTGTTCCCTATTTTCTCCCTATTTTCAGTTCCCAATTATCCCCTCCCTCGTATGAGAGGTCGCTGCCGTAGTCCTGAGACCGGTAGTGAGTGCTGCACCGCCTCCTCCGATCCAGCACCCGGCACGGTCACCATAACACACAGGACCACTCCTATGGTTCTCTGTGGCTCAGTTGGTAGAGCATGGCATTGGCAACGCTTAGGTTATAGGTTCAATCCCCACTAGGGCCACATATACTTAAAATGTATGCATTCACTACTGTAAGTCGCTTTGGATAAAAGCATCTGCTAAATGGTGTGTGTATCTCTACATTTACATTTACATGTTAAGCAGAGAGAGAGAGATGGGCTCAGTGTAGTGTAGTGTAATGGTTAGGGAGCTGGGCGCAGTACATTTTACATTTTACATTTTAAGCATTTAGCAGACGCTCTTATCCAGAGCGACTTACAAGATGTGCATCAATACATGGTAGGAGCAATCACAGTTAGCGCACGAGATCAGTGCAGGAATACAGCAATAGACATCATTGCAGGCATCTGCGTACCATACCTGTAACACCGGGAAGGAAAAGGTATTTTACAATGTTTACAAAATGTACATTTGTTTTTTTTTTTTTTTTTTTTTTTTTTTTTTTTTTAAAAGAGTATAGTGTTGAACAAGTAGACAGTGGTGAAGACAATTTAGCTAGATGGACAGAGATCAGGGGTAGTGGAGTCTGAAGAGGTGGGTTTGAGTCTCTTGCGGAAGATTGAAGTGATTCCGCAGTCCTGACCAATTGCGGGAGGTCGTTCCACCAACGAGGGACCAGGACAGAGAAGAGGCGAGACCGCGAGGAGCGGCTGCCAGGCGCCCGGAGGGATGGGGCAGTCAGTCTGCCAGCGGAGGCGGAGCGGAGGGGTCTGGACGGGGTGTAGGGCGTGATGAGTGACTGGAGGTACGGGGAGCAGTACCTCTGGCCGCTTGAAAAGCCAGCACCAGTGACTTGAATCTGATGCGTGCTGCGATGGGGAGCCAGTGCAGAGAGGAGAGTAGAGGGGTGACGTGGGTGAACTTTGGCTGGTTGAACACCAGGCGAGCAGCAGCGTTCTGGACTAGTTGCAGTGGCTTGACGGCACAGGCCGGAAGGCCTGCCAGCAAGGAGTTGCAGTAGTCCAGACGTGAGATCACCAGGGCCTGGACCAGGAGTTGAGTGGCCTCTTGGGTGAGGAACGGTCGGATCCTCCGGATGTTGTGGAGGGAGAAACGGCAGGTCCGAGTGATCGCTGCAATATGGCTCGAGAAGCACAGCTGGTTGTCCAGGGTTACCCCAAGACTCCTGGCAGACTGGGACGGAGACACTATGGAGCCTTCCACGGTGATTGACGCATCAATCATCGGGGAGCCCTTCGCTGGGAGGAAGAGCAGCTCTGTCTCCCCAGGTTCAGCTTCAGGTGGTGGGTGGACATCCATGCGGAGATGTCAGCCAGGCATGCAGAGATCCGTGCCGGGACCCGGGTATCAGATGGAGGGAAGGAGAGAAACAGTTGAGTGTCATCAGCATAACAGTGATAGGAAAAACCATGAGCAGAAATAACAGAACCAAGTGACTTGGTGTACAGAGAAAATAGGACAGGGCCTAGCATCCAGTCACTAACTCACTCACTCACTCACTCTCTCACTCATCCAGTCACTAACTCACTCACTCTCTCACTCATCCAGTCACTAACTCACTAACTCACTCTCTCACTCACCCACTAACTCACTCACACACTCACACACACTCACTCGCTCACTAACTCACCCACACACTCACTCACTCACACTCACACACAGACTCTCTCACTCACTAACGCACCCACCAACTCATTCTCTCACTCACCAACCAACTCACTCTCTCACTCACCCACTCACTGATTCATTCATTCAGTCACTCACCCACCCACCTATTCACCCATTGCACTTTCAATCATTTTATTTGGGGATTTTCTGCGGAAGCAAACCCTGACATTTCTAAGCTCCCACAAATCCAAGCTGGTGCAGCAGTGATGTTGGAGTAATGCTCGTCTCTCAGACGAAAGCTGGAGTTTCAGAATCAGAATTATTTATTGGCCAAGTACGATGTACAAGGAATTTGCCTTAGTGCAAGGGTGTCAATATACAAACCAATACAATAACAAGAGCTTAAAAAAAAAAATAGTGTAATAAAAATACAATACAATACAATACGATATAATATAATACAATACAATACAGTACAGTGCTAATACAAATACAAATACAAATATACAAATACAGTACAGATGATGGTTATGTACACAGTTAAGGTGCAAGAGTGTGCAAAAGAGCAGAGTAGAAGTCACAGTTAATGGCACAGTTAAAGTGGGAGTGTGCAAGTGAACAGGGGGGGGATAGAGGAAGGGTCTTTGTTTATGAGGATTATGGCTTGGGGAAAGAAGTTGTTCAGGTGGCATTTA
The DNA here is from genome assembly GCA_029706075.1 of Aldrovandia affinis. Taxonomy (NCBI): domain Eukaryota; kingdom Metazoa; phylum Chordata; class Actinopteri; order Notacanthiformes; family Halosauridae; genus Aldrovandia; species Aldrovandia affinis. The sequence continues at coordinate 67,482 of JAINUG010000693.1, forward strand.
GTCCTAGTCTTTAGGGCTTTCACTCTCGGTCTCTGCTGAGAGGGGAAGCGCTGGAAGAGAAAGTGGCCGGAGTTTGACTCTCTGCGGAACTAGCTGGAGCAGTGATGCTTTCAGGATCACGCAGTGATGTTGGAGTAATGATCGTCTGTCAGACAAAAAATGCCCAAAGCCCAAAAAATGTTTAGGGATCCATCCCACCCAGGACACCATCTGCTTGAACTGCTGCCTTCAGGCAGACGCTACAGAGCAATAAAAACACGGACAAAAAAAACAGTTTTTACCCCAGAGCAGTAACTGCACTAAACGCTGCTAAACCTTGAATGTGCAATACGTTTTTAATCGCAATAGGTTTTAAGTGCAATATTAAGGTTGTTGTGCAATGTGAATGACAGCGGAATGTGGATGTGGGTTTTATGTTAATTTCCTTTTAGTGTATTTATTATTTTTGTTATATAAGTGTGTGTTTTATAATTTTTATGTATCTTTCTTTCGGCACAGTCAAGGACTGCATCTCAAATTTCGTTGTACATGTACAATGACAATAAAGGCTGATTTGATTTGATTTGAAAAGCTGGAGTTTGACTCTCTGCAGATCTAGCTTGGAGCAGTGATGTTGGAGTAATAATTAGAATGCCCTTCCGGTGGTCTGTTAAGCCTCATGAGCCTCAAGGACTATTTGTTGTTCTCTGTATCCCACCATCTTCCAGGAGTTCATCTCAATCTCCTTCTAAGGGGGTCAGGGAATAATTTTCCAGTTTCCCCACATTGGCTCTAATGGTTTTCTGTTTTTTAAAAATTCCCTCTGGAAAATGTCAATTGTGAAGCGCTGTGTGACAACCTGTTTTGTAAATGGCGCTATACAAAAATAAAGATTGATTGATTGATTCTTCTCCCTCTTTCCCCCTCTCCCTCTCCTTCTCCCTCTCCTTTCTCTGTATCCCACCATTTTCCGGGAGTTCGTCTCGACCGCCTTTTAAGGGGTCAGGGAATAATTTTCCAGTTTCCCCACATTGGCTCTAATGGTTTTCTGTTTTTTTGCTATACAAAAATAAAGATTGATTGAGATTGATTGATTGAACAGGTAATAATAATAATATAAAAAAATGTTTTAAAAAATTATATTAAAAAAATTGAAAAAAATTGAAAAAATAAAAAAATAGTAAAAAAAAAATGATTAAAAAATTGTGAAAAAAAAAGTATAAAAAAAAAATTAAAAAAAAAAAAAAAAATTGTTGAAAAAAAAATGTACAAAAAAAAAATTGAACAAAAATAAAAAAGGTTAATTTTTAAAATTGTTTTTTGTCACAGACAGTCTCTCTCTAGGTCGTCCTCAGACGAGCCCTCCATCGTCGCTTCCAGTCATCCCGGTTCTCCATACATCTGGCTAACTCGTTGGTGCTTTGCGCTCCTGCGTCTTTCTTGAGTACGTCCACATATGTTAATGGGGACGTCCTCGTGACCGGTGCCCATGCGTTGGTTCCCACAGCACCAATTTGCTGGCTGGCAGCTCCTGGTGTCTTTGGCAGTGTCCTGCAAGTCTCATTCTCCTGGCTGCTATTTTATCGCTCACCCTTGGTGTTCCATCATACAGATTTTTGTTGGTAACATGTGTACTCTTGCTGATGTTAAGTACTGCACGCAACATTCTGGTGTAGCACCCGTCTAGAGACTTCTGCAGGGTTGGTTTCAGGGTCCAGCATTCACTGCCATATAGGAAAACAGACTCTACCGTTGCGTAGAAGAAGCTGAGTTTGATTTGATTGGGGAGGGGGAGGTTGGAGTTCCATACACTGGCCATGCCATTCAGTGCCCTCCATACAAGTGCTTTCCTTACTTTAAGATCTTGCTCAGTTGAGTTGACCTTAGGTGATAACCTCGGTTTTCTTGGCATTCAGCTGAAGGCCAACCTTGGCACCAAGTTGGGGTACAGTACAGTAGGGGGCTGTATAGGAGCACACAGACAGTAGGGGGCGCTGTAGAGGAGCACACAGACAGTAGGGGGCGCTGTAGAGGAGCACACAGACAGTAGGGGGCTGTAGAGGAGCACACAGACAGTAGGGGGCTGTATAGGAGCACACAGACAGTAGGGGGCGCTGCACACAGACAGTAGGGGGCTGTATAGGAGCACACAGACAGTAGGGGGCTGAAGAGGAGCACACAGACAGTAGGGGGCGCTGTGCACAGACAGTAGGGGGCGCTGCACACAGACAGTAGGGGGCTGTAGAGGAGCACACAGACAGTAGGGGGCGCTGTGCACAGACAGTAGGGGGCGCTGTATAGGAGCACACAGACAGTAGGGGGCTGTAGAGGCGCACACAGACAGTAGGGGGCGCTGCACACAGACAGTAGGGGGCGCTGCACACAGACAGTAGGGGCGCTGCACACAGACAGTAGGGGGCTGTAGAGGAGCACACAGACAGTAGGGGGCGCTGCACACAGACAGTAGGGGGCGCTGTAGAGGAGCACACAGACAGTAGGGGGCGCTGTAGAGGAGCACACAGACAGTAGAGGGCGCTGCACACAGACAGTAGGGGGCGCTGCACACAGACAGTAGGGGGCTGTAGAGGAGCACACAGACAGTAGGGGGCGCTGCACACAGACAGTAGGGGCGCTGTAGAGGAGCACACAGACAGTAGGGGGCGCTGCACACAGACAGTAGGGGGCGCTGCACACAGACAGTAGGGGGCGCTGTAGAGGAGCACACAGACAGTAGGGGGCGCTGTAGAGGAGCACACAGACAGTAGGGGGCTGTAGAGGAGCACACAGACAGAAGGGGGCGCTGCACACAGACAGTAGGGGGCTGTAGAGGAGCACACAGACAGTAGGGGGCGCTGCACACAGACAGTAGGGGGCGCTGCACACAGACAGTAGGGGCGCTGTAGAGGAGCACACAGACAGTAGGGGGCGCTGTAGAGGAGCACACAGACAGTAGGGGGCGCTGCACACAGACAGTAGGGGGCGCTGCACACAGACAGTAGGGGGCTGTAGAGGAGCACACAGACAGTAGGGGGCGCTGCACACAGACAGTAGGGGCTGTAGAGCAGCACACAGACAGTAGGGGGCGCTGCACACAGACAGTAGGGGGCGCTGTAGAGGAGCACACAGACAGTAGGGGGCTATAGAGGAGCACACAGTCAGTAGGGGGCTGTAGAGGAGCACACAGACAGTAGGGGGCGCTGTAGAGGAGCACACAGACAGTAGGGGGCTGTAGAGGAGCACACAGACAGTAGGGGGCGCTGCACACAGACAGTAGGGGGCTGTAGAGGAGCACACAGACAGTAGGGGCGCTGCACACAGACAGTAGGGGGCTGTAGAGGAGCACACAGACAGTAGGGGCGCTGCACACAGACAGTAGGGGGCGCTGTAGAGGCGCACAAAAAAAAAATGGTGCAGAAAAATTGAAAAAAAAAAAAAATTGTGAAAACAAATGTATAAAAAAATTGAACAAAAAAAAATTTGTTAAAAAAAATGCAAAAAAAAAAATTGTTAAAAAAATGATTTAAAAAAGGGGCAAAACAAGGTATAAAAAAAAAAAAAAAAAAAAAAAAAAATTGTAAAAAAAAAAAAATTATAACAAAAAAATATTTAAAAAAAATATTAATAAAAAAAAAAAATGTTGAACAAAAAAAATTAACAAAAAAATTTGAACAAAAAAATTGTTAAAAAAATAATTGTTAAAAATAAAGACAAATGTTAAAAAATAAAACGTCACAGACAGTAGGGGCGCTGCACACAGACAGTAGGGGGCGCTGCACACAGACAGTAGGGGGCGCTGTGCACAGACAGTAGGGGGCTGTAGAGGAGCACACAGACAGTAGGGGGCGCTGCACACAGACAGTAGGGGGCGCTGTAGAGGAGCACACAGACAGTAGGGGGCGCTGCACACAGACAGTAGGGAGCGCTGCACACAGACAGTAGGGGCGCTGCACACAGACAGTAGGGGGCGCTGCACACAGACAGTAGGGAGCGCTGCACACAGACAGTAGGGGGCACTGCACACAGACAGTAGGGGGCGCTGTAGAGGAGCACACAGACAGTAGGGGGGCTGTAGAGGAGCACACAGACAGTAGGGGGCGCTGGACACAGACAGTAGGGGGCTGTAGAGGAACACACAGACAGTAGGGGGCGCTGTAGAGGAGCACACAGACAGTAGGGGGCTGTAGAGGAGCACACAGACAGTAGGGGGCCCTGCACACAGACAGTAGGGGGCGCTGTAGAGGCGCACCAAAAAAAAAAAAATGGTGCAAAAAAATGAAAAAAAAAAAAAAGGAAAAAAATAATAAAAAAAATTGTGCAGAAAAATTGAACAAAAAAAAATTGTGAAAACAAAAGTATAAAAAAATTGAACAAAAAAACATTTGTTAAAAAAATGCTAAAAAAAAAATTGTTAAAAAAATGATTTAAAAAATGTGCAAAACAAGGTATCAAAAAAAAAAATTGTTAAAAAAAAAAAATTATAACAAAAAATATTTAAAAAAAAAATATTAATAAAAAAAAAATTGTTGAAAAAAAAAAGTTAACAAAAAAATTTGAACAAAAAAAAAATTGTTAAAAAAATTATTGTTAAAAATAAAGAAAAATGTTAAAAAATAAAAGGTCACAGACAGTAGGGGGCTGTAGAGGAGCACACAGACAGTAGGGGCGCTGCACACAGACAGTAGGGGGCGCTGCACACAGACAGTAGGGGCGCTGCACACAGACAGTAGGGCGCTGCACACAGACAGTAGGGGCGCTGTGCACAGACAGTAGGGGGCGCTGTAGAGGAGCACACAGACAGTAGGGGCGCTGCACACAGACAGTAGGGGGCGCTGTAGAGGAGCACACAGACAGTAGGGGCGCTGCACACAGACAGTAGGGAGCGCTGCACACAGACAGTAGGGCGCTGCACACAGACAGTAGGGGCTGTAGAGGAGCACACAGACAGTAGGGGCGCTGTAGAGGAGCACAAAGACAGTAGGGGGCGCTGTAGAGGAGCACACAGACAGTAGGGGGCGCTGCACACAGACAGTAGGGGGCGCTGCACACAGACAGTAGGGAGCGCTGCACACAGACAGTAGGGGGCACTGCACACAGACAGTAGGGGGCGCTGTAGAGGAGCACACAGACAGTAGGGGGCGCTGTAGAGGCGCACCAAAAAAAAATGGTGCAAAAAAAGGACCAAAAAAAAAAAAAAGGAAAAAAAAATATAAAAAAAATTGTGCAGAAAAATTGACAAAAAAAAATTGTGAAAACAAAAGTATAAAAAAATTGAACAAAAAAAAAACATTTGTTAAAAAAATGCTAAAAAAAAAAATTGTTAAAAAAAATGATTTAAAAAAAATGTGCAAAACAAGGTATCAAAAAAAAAAAATTTGTGACTGTGAACTAAAGCTTCAAACCACTTTTATCACACTCTACTTGTGTCTCTGTGTGGCTCTGTTTCCTGTGTTAAATCTTCCTCCATCTTTCTGTGTCAGAGAAGACATGAGACCATGGGTGGTCTAATAATTCTCTAATAATTTCTGTAAATATGAAGCTGATTAATTAGTCAAAATGACATGCAAGGCTTTTGTTTGAACACATATTTGTAAATGCATTGATTATTGTGTAAAGCTGTGTTGAGCAGCTGTAAGTGGCTGTACTGTAGGTGTTTCTGCATTAGGCATTTGTATTTCCTGGCCCTTGTTAATCTGTAAATTAATTTGAAGCTGAAATAAATCTTTTATGTTTCTTGGTTACCACGTTGTCGTCGTTCGTTCCTCTCTTCACATCAACATGACCACGTGTCCTCACAGAGAGCTTGTTAGTAGAGAGGTATAGTTCAGCTAAACTTCTCCCATTTCAATGGAAACTTGCATAACTTTGACCAAGGAGAGGTTGTGACACACTCTCTCTTACTTTCTCACACACACACCCCCACACATCCATGCATACATACACACACACACACACACACACACAAACAAATGCCAATGCACAGAAGATGATGACACACAAACAGTGTATTTTCTGCTGGTATATTGAACGCTATACTGAATGTTCTGCCAAATTCTCCTCCATTGTCATTTCTCTGGTGAAAATTAAGCCCTCTATGATTTTGGATGTAATATTTTCAGTATAGTAGAATTAATCAAAACAAGGGTATAAGGAGACAGTAGGTTATAAAATGCCTCCAAGTGTCACGTAGAACACTCCCCCCATCAAAACCTCTTTAAATGCATCAAGTACTTGGTTTCAAGATGATCTCCTAACAGGTCCAGTGTGTGTGTGTGTGTGTGTGTGTGTGTTACAGGTATGGTATGCAGCTGCCTACAACGATGTCTATCGCTGTATTACTGCACTGACCTCGTGCGCAAATATGATTGTTCCTACCATGTGTTACAGTTTTTTACGATTGCTTTGACTCATTTTGCACAGCAGAATTTCAATGTACAAAACTCAAAATGCAAAGTTCCAAACTGACTTGCAGAATTCTTACCTTAACCCCCTGAGGTCGATGGGAGCGGCGCCGCTCCCAGCAGCAATAAAAGTATATTACTATTTCTAACTTCGCGATATTTTATCATACACACGCGACAAAAACATTGACAGAAACCTTAGAATCGCGACTTTCCGATTTGAGCACTGGCAAATCAAATGGGATTTTTTAAATTAGGTTAATTAGACCAAAAGTAAACCTTGCTTTTTACTCTGTTTTTTACCTTTTAGTAACGTCCCCTTCTATTGACATGGTAACTAGGTGCGAGTTTCGGGAGGTGTGGGGAGGCGTGGGGCCATGTGTGAAAACGCGAAAAACACATAAACTGTCCCGACAATTTGAAGCAAGATTTTATACAGACGTACAATTTTATTCAAGATGGAAAGATTTTCTGCGCTGCAGTGTTTGAGAGTATTGATGAAAGCGACGAAGACAATAACTGACGAAGAGTAAGTAACTATATTTGATTTGCCATGTTATCAAATACTCGTATATATATTCAATATATGAATTCGCGTCTTGTGATTACATATTCGCGTGTTGCAACGTAACAAATTGCAATATGCACACAAGATCTATGGAAGAATACTTTTCAAACAGCCTAAAATGTTATTTATTTCGCTTGTTTTCAAATACTCGTGAAAATATATGAATTCCGCGTCTTGTGACGCCAAACATATTCCGCATGTTAGTAACTTAATCTAAATCCCTAACGTTAGTAGATTAGTTGGTTAGTACTATACACATCTACCTTATATATACAAAGTGCAATCTAGAAAGTAAGAAGGAAGAAAACGAGATAATAAGCGAAAGGCGGGAAAACCCGAAAAGTATAAACTCCCGAAGTGCATGACAAGACAAGGAGTACTCACGTGGATCTCGAAATAAACGGAACAAGGACAGACAGGGAGCAGAACGTTCATTCCGTTCATTTGAGCAGAATGCAATACTGGATAAAGAATAATGAATAAGGACTGAATGAAAAATAAACAAAGACCAAAAAAACAACAGAACAGGAACTCAGAATATAACACTGATGGCCTTTGAGAGAGAGATGGCCCATCTGACAGATCTTAGAGGTGTGGACAATGAATAATGAATATTCAGGTATTTAGCATTTAGCCCTCCACAGCCTGAAATAAATGTGACCAGTTCTGATAAAAACAGGTTTTTAGCTATTTAGATCTCAGATGTGCTAAACTGTTTTCACACCCTTACATAACCAAGATCTTGATGAACAAACGCACATTGGCAAAACAATTCGTCACTATAGTTTAGTGTGTGCTTTCACAACTTTTGTGACAGCAGAAAAATTTACTATTTTTAACTTGTGTGTTTGTAGATCTATTTACAAGCTGCATATGATACTGACCAAACTATTGATGGCATACAAATGTAGCTGTGATTGTCCTTCAAATAAAAATATCAAACACTTTGGAGTAAGTGTGTGTTAAATTGATGAAATTGAGATAAATATCAGACCAAAAAAAAAAAACATCTAAAAGCTTAGCACGGACCTCAGAGGGTTAACACAGTACATTCTATGCTGACATACAAAGTGCAAAACTGTTAATACAAAGTGCCAAACTCTAAATCATAGGCTCCATTCTCAGAATACAGCCACCTAATATTACAACAATGTTCAAACGCTACAAATGCAGATCACTAAATCAATTCAACAGGTGTTTGTAGTCATGAATCATTACTTCCAACAACCTTGCCCAGGTGAGTAGCACTGCAACACAATTGATCATCTCTTCACCACTACATAAAAGGCTGCTTTGAAACTTCGGTGACTCCGAGGGGACCCTTCGCAACCTGCGGGAAGTCTTCGCCGCCGTCCGCCAAGCCGGGCTGTTCCTGAACCCGAAGAAGTGCCAGTTGTTTTCCGGAGGGAAACCGCGTTCCTGGGACACGCAGTGAGCGCCGACGGTGTAGCTACCGACCTGGCTAAGATCGCTGATGTCCGCGACTGGCCGCCCCCACCAACGTCAGCGACCAGCGAAGCTTCCTGGGCCTCGCTGTTACGGTTAGCTCTCCCCTCGGAACCAAACCATAACAAAAAGCAGACAACAATTGGGGTAAGGTGCAACAATCTTTTATTGTCTAGGGATAATAATAATAATAATACACCATCTGCGTATATAAGGGAGCCAAAAACAAGAGTTGGTTGGAGCAGCCAGGCCACAGATTAGAATTTCCAAAAGGAATGCGGCAGCTCTAGGTTGGATCCAAGCTCCTTTATGAAAGCCTCCTCCCAGGTGCGCTCAATCAACTGATTAGACCTGGGAGGAGCAAAAGAGAGCAAGGAAAAGGTTAGTAAATATTATAATAATAATTTTTTAAAATGAGAAGGCAGGGATACATATACAAGAAGTGTTGAGAGCAAGTCGGCAGTGGTGATGACAATTGGCGAGATGTACAGAGTTCAGTGGTAGTGGAGTCTGAAGAGGTGGGTTTTGAGTCTCTTTTGCGGAATCACTTAATTGATTAATTAAAGCAGTTGGTTACAAACTTGACACACCTCCCCCTGCTTCCTTAAGTCAAAATTAGCCGATGACATTAAGATGAAAACAGAAACCAACCAGCATCCCCAGTACCCCTCCGTGACCAGGATAGTGACCCCTGCTTTAGTCATTGGCATTTATCTAATTCCAGTGGCGGGCCGTGCATTTCACACCTAGGCCTTCAGTAGTGCTCCGTCTGAATCAATCCACCCCTCAATAACTATTTTATGGCTATAAAAGCCATCTTATTGTTATGTTTTGAGTGTCTTTTCGGTTTGTTTTTGCACTTTGTTTATTTATCTTTCTTCAGTCATGTTTCATTCTCGTTCTGTCATGCACT
>JAINUG010000694.1:0-76523 GCA_029706075.1 Aldrovandia affinis
TTTCCCCTGGCTGCGCCGCTTCCAGACATGTATTTTCATATTAAAGCATTTAACCAATCACATTACATCATAGTCAGACACTCTCTGACTATCCAATCAAAGGGTGTGAATACGCTGAGGTACCTAGGCCTTCTAGAAGGCCTTCGTGTCCCCAACTCAAAATTGGTTGATTGGTTGAAGCAACAGTTTGATCAACACTTATTTTATGCTACAGGGCCTTCAGAATTGATTGTGAAGGCCTCCAGGCAGATTTCTTTGACCCTGGCAACAAATGATGGCTGAAATGTGATTGGTTAAATGCTTTAATATGAAAATACACATCTGGATGCAGCGCAACCAGGGGAACAGCTATGAAAGGAAGCGAACAGACCATTTGGAATTATTTAATAAGTATTCATGGACAAAATATAATTAACATCAGTCTGTGATTCAGATATTTTTTAGGCCAGCAGAGAAGGCCTTGCAGGCCCTGACGGCCCACCACTGTCTAAGTACGTTCTTATCTTTAGGTAACAAAACATAGGCCTTTTAGCAGACGCTTTTATCCAAAGCAACTTACAATGAACGCAGACATTTTTCAGCATATTTGATCCCAATGCAAATTGAACCCACAACCTAAGCGTTGTCAACGTCACGCTCTACCTACTGAGCGACACGTTCTGTTATGTTCAAATAACCAAGCGGAGGCGAGCTTTGTGCATGCACATGACTTCTAACTGTATTTTCTACAGCCGACCCTCTGCGCATGCTCACCACAGCCTGCAAACATTCCACATTAATTCGTCCAACATTTTACAACAACAGAATACGGTAGGCTATCTAACTGTGCAAAACTACGCTGGCATAATAATGCATATTATTATAAATACTAAATACTAGCTAAACAAGTAGCCTACTGAACTAAAGTACAGACACAACACGTTCATTTTATGAAAGATACATTTCTTAATTGAATAAACTATAACGAATGAATTATGAATTAACATTGTTAATGCCCTGATGTTTACAGTGACACACACACACACACACACACACACACACACACACACACACACACACACACACACACACACACACACACACACACACACACACACACACACACACACACACACACATATCTGCGCGCCTGTTGCATTTCATGTATTCCAGGTTGACGAGCGTCTGTCCCGTAGAAGCGATTCCTCGCCGCCAACGTCACTAAAAACGTGACGTCAATACAAGATGGCGTGTGAGTGAACAAGGTCCTTCCGTTTAATGAAAACACATTCGTTTACTCCTGACATTTTATTGAGTAATCGAGGAAGAGATGCGAGGAGATATCTGCAAACAAAATGAATGCCGGATCAAGTATAATTCAGGCTGTAGTCTTTTAACAGTTACATAGAAAACGGGAAACTAGGGGTGAGTATAATTGTATCTTAATGCATGTTGCAGTGTTCGACAACGTGGCAAAATACGAATGCGAAAAATTGTTCTCGCAAGAGATCAGTAGTAATACAGCAATCATTGCTGGCAGCTGCATATCGTACCTGTAACACAGGGAAAGTAAAGGGTAGTATAATTTTTAACAGTAGCCTATTACATAGCCTAAATACAAAATATGAAATCCAGTATTAAACATGTAGACAGTGGTGATGAGAATTCGTTATTGTCCAGAATTAGTAGTAGTGGAGTATTACTAGCCTATAATAAGTAAGCTAGCTAGCTACTTACTATAGACGAGCATTGGAAGCCTTTTGCTTTACGTTGTATCTATGCTCATAATATTCTGATTGTTCTATGATTGTTCCTACCATGTATTAATGCACATCTTGTAAGTCGCTCTGGATAAGAGCGTCTGCTAAATGCTTAAAATGTAAAAATGTCAAATGTAATGTGGCAGTTGGTGGGTGGTTTTTAGTGACGGAGCAACACAGTTTTCTTACCGTAGTTGTATTAGCGTAATTTAGTGAATAATTTAACTTTGGTTTTGCTGTTGTAAAAGAAGATTTCGTTTTGGACATGTTTTGTTACCCGTGGAATAAACACTTTTTGTTCATAATCTTTTACATCGGAGTCCTGTGGAAGTATTTCCCAATAACATCGTAATGCACACGAGTAACTCGCTGTTTCAAATACCACCTGAACTATCGCCAGTCCCCGCCCCACAACTAAATATTTGAGTTGTATTACTATAGCCGATTCACGTACAAGTGTATGCACACTTATATGACTGCATGGAGGAAACAGGCCTGTATCACAGTACCATATTAGTTAGTTGTTATTTCTTTAATTAAGAGAATCCAGGTAGAGTTGCTTCCGTTTAGCTTTCCAATGTGGGCAGATATTGAACATGGCTAGTGAACGTTTTTTCTCCCGATTCCCTGCCGTTAAGTGGCGACATTTTCCATGATGGACGTTGTTCATAATGTTTAAAAACATTCAAAAACAAAACGTACTACGATAGATTACGGGATACAAATTCTTTTTTGAGCAGTTTATCTGCAATTGTGAGGGTACTGTTCGCTTGCTAGCCAGTAAGGTGATCAGTTCGCTCTGTGTGCTAAGGTTAACTGCATGCTATGTACCTTGAGGTTTCATTCGTCAATAGATTCATTTTCCAACATTTTGTAACGACAGCGAATATTTTCTATTTGTACATAGCAAAGTTAACAATAGCAAGGCAGCTAGTTAGCTACGTAGCCTACTGTTAGGCACATGTTAGCCTATCACAGCAAGCTAGCTCAGCCTACTGCCAAGCAAGAGATTTACTTGGATAAAGTAGTCTACACGCTTATGTCTAGCTAATGGTCATTATATTGTAACGGTGGGCAGCTACCCTAGCCACAAAGTAATGCTAGCTGCCTGCCATTTTGTTTGTTTTTAGCCTTAAGGGTGGCTAGGCTACCCAGAAGAGGTAACCATGGCTACCGTTAGCCGTAACGACCCCGAGGCCCTTGCGGCCGCTAAAGTTCATAGTTCATAGTCCCTTTTCCCGTGTACGAACAATGTTTGCATGTGTGTGTTTGTGCAAATAGTGGCCCCCGAACTTTTGGTGTGTTATTGTCGTATTCCCTAGTGCGTCACGCTTTTGTTATTATAAAGCAGTAGCACTGAAATGGAAAAGCAAGGTCTCTTGAGTCTTAATTCCATGGCGTTAACCGCTACAATATTGAAGGCTTACAGGGTTAGGACGCCAATCGAAAAACCGAAAATGGATTAATTATACAGCAGCATAAACCGCGTATATTAGTTTATATAGCTAACCGTGATTTAACTAGCTAGTTAACTCAACTAGCTAGCTATCTAGCAATAGCAACAATAGGAACTCATATTTCATGTGTTGCTAATAAGCTATAGTTTTGTCCATAGATATAAAAACGTAGACAGATTGGCTGCTGTATGTTCCAGTGATACATCTGTAGCCTACGGCCAGTGTGATGCCAAATCATGTCCATCCGGCCAAAATGTGTCCACGGTGATGTAATCGGAATTTTTATGATGTCATCGGAATTTTGGACTGCAGTTGCTATGCCAACATGACGTGCTCGCATTCCCGAGTGAGAAAATGGCGTCCACTGCCAAAATGTGTCCACATGGTGATGTAATCGGAATGTTGGACTGTGTGATGACCAAAATGGGTCCAGGGTGATGTAATCGGAATTTTTCCACGGCCAAATGGGCCAAAATGGGTCCAGGGTGATGTAAAAAACGCGAAAACGCGAAAGAATGTGTCCAGGGTCAGCTGCACAGTTGAGTTAGCTGCCTTGCTACGAACATAATATATGAATTATAATATAGAATTATAGGCTATTATAATGATATAGGCAGCTAGCTACGGACATAATAGTATCCTTTGTCTGTTTAGCTGCACAGTTAAGTTCGCTGCCTTGCTACGAATATAATATATGAATTATAATATAGAATTATAGGCTATTTTAATGATATAGGCAGCTAGCTACGGACATAATAGTATCCTTTGTCTGTTTAGCTGCACAGTTAAGTTCGCTGCCTTGCTACTTAATATAATATATGAATTATAATATAGAATTATAGGCTATTTTAATGATATAGGCAGCTAGCTACGGACATAATTGTATCCTTTGTCTGTTCAGCTGCACAGTTAAGTTCGCTGCCTTGCTACGAATATAATATATGAATTATAATATAGAATTATAGGCTATTTTAATGATATAGGCAGCTAGCTACGGACATAATTGTATCCTTTGTCTGTTCAGCTGCACAGTTAAGTTCGCTGCCTTGCCGAATATAATATATGAATTATAATATAGAATTATAGGCTATTTTAATGATATAGGCAGCTACCTCGGACATAATTGTATCCTCTGTTATGGATCGCCTGAACATAATTAGATGGCTGCTTAGATGGCTAGTGAAATATCTGCTAGTAAAATAAAAATCGTGATAACACCATTATCATTTCCTTTTTGTATAGGAGCTGTGCTTATATTGTTAATTGTTTTAGATTTTACATTGTGTTAGTGATGCTAGTGGGGGAGTTCGCTGTTTCACACATAATAATAATAGATATATCATATATCCTGACATTCCTTGAGTAGCCTTCGCGTTTAATGGATGTAAATGCTAGCTAACGTCACCCAGTGTTTATGCTCAACTCATGTGGGTAACGTTACAAGAGTTCATTTCACAGATAACAGGCCATAACGTGGGATGGACTAGTTTGCTATATTAACTTACTGTAGTACCCACAAGACTAGTTGATTTCTTTCACACACACACCATCATTTTAAACCTTGCAGTGTTATTTGTTGTATACATAGCAAGCTAGTCCATCCCACAATTGGATGAGGTGGTGTAACATAACTCAGTAATTCAGAATACTGTTGCTGGGATTTAAATCCATCCATGGCTATATTATACACTCTGTGTAAATAAATACCCATTGTTTTGTCTTTGTAACCTACCTGCTACCTGTCCTATCTTCATGTCACAGCCACCCTCCATGTTTCTTAATCTGTTGTCAGTAGCCTACCTGCCATGCTCTATACCTGTAGTTTAAGGGTAGTGTGTATCCAAGTCCATGGTGTGGATGTCAAGCTGTGGATGCTGTCAGGTATAGCTAGTAATCACAATTCACTGCACCATTTATATTCATTATTATAACTTCAAGGTTTACCATAGGAGTAATGATGGCTATGGTCTCACTAGCCTCTAAACCTATGCTTTGAAGACAACAAAGACAACCATCGTTTTTTTCTTGGTTCACAATTTATACGTGTTCACACAGCAATAATACAGGATCATTTTTTTAAATTGTAGTGTATGGTAGGTGGGTGATGGGAGTACATCTAATGACATCCATGCAGCATCTCCAACACCCGCCTTTAGGGCCACACCAACTACCTCCTACACCTTGGAAAAAGGGGCAGAGAAAGGAAAAGACAGAGCGGGTGGGGAGAGAAGGAGAAACTATGAGAGAAAGCTGTCAGTGGGCAAAACAATGGCCTGCTTTAGTGAAAAGCCCTCTCACCACGGCAAGGTACAGGCCTAGAGAGGGTTATTAAATTTGTATTGCCCCAGTGTCATCTCGTCCCCTAGAATCTTCCTTGTACAATAAAACAGTACCCAGTTGAACATTGGGTTTTCATTGAACTTGAGAACAGGGGCCAAGTAGGAAGGGGCCAAGTACAGTAGGAAGGGGCGAAGGGACAGTTAGAAACTGGGACATTAACCAGGTACAGTCAATTAAAAAAATGTGTACCATGGCTTGGTTTAATACTTTACAATACATTTTGTGAAGTCAATCTGTAAAAAAAAAAGATGTACACACATACAATACCAATTCCCTCAACATATACAACTTAAAGAATAAATAAATACTTACCAAATCATATGATAATCTGTGAAAACACTAGAAAATAACTCTACAAGCAGTACAAACAAACTCACTCAAGTCTATGCTATCTGGCAGGCAAGATAAATGAAACACCTTACCACACCCCCTCCTGCAAGATAGCAGAGGCTCTTCTCCTCTCTCCCGGACGGTTCGCCTGCAGGAGCAGTGGACGCTGACCTCCATAGCGTACGCTGGCCTGGCCATGGGACACCGGATGGAGCTGGGGAATGGTGTCAGATGCCCAACCTGAAAGCAGGAAAAGAGGTGATGTCGCATGGCCACCTGATGGTACTGGACCTTGGATGGATCCTCACCTCTGCAGAGAGTGAGACTGTTTGCAATAGCAAACAGCCCACAATCTGCGCTGCCCCTCTGCTGCTGGACATCCGGCCACTGCAAGCGGACCTGGTTCCCTGTGTAAGAGAGAAGGCCTGTTATCTGTGAAATGAACTCCTCGGTCGTGCTGTGACCAGAGGAGTCATAAACATTAACAGTACCTACCTGGCAGCCGATGTTACTTACCGTAACCCAGTGGTTGGCACAAACATTTAAAATCTGTACAAACCCCTGGGTTGTTGCAGGCACGGAGGACAGGAGGGCGAGGGATGTGGTGGCGTAGAGGCCTCCTACATGGGGATGTTGTGCCTGCAAGAGAGCCTGGGAGTGGTCAATAGCACAGTCATCTAGCCAACAGTGTGGGTTAAGGACTGTACCCCTAAGGTCCTCCACCCTGCTCAGTGAAGCGGGGCAGGCCTGCCCCCGCTGGACACCTGTGATGACAACATCACTGTCATCACTGTCCTGGACAACCTGTGAGAACTGAGAAGATATAATTGATTAATAGGATGCATTTGAACATCTGTATAAACTAGGGCTGAGCCAAATTGCTTCGTTCGTTGCATTGGGATTCTTATTTCTTTATTTTATTTATTCTTATTTCTTAATGTTGAGTAGTAGGAAATCTACCTGAAGTGTGTCCCCCTCCAGCGCAGAGCACAGTGGTTCAGGGTCATCCGAACACACCAGCTTAGGCCGATGGGACACAGCTTCTCCAGGGGGCGGGCCAGCTCGTGATCCTTAAGTCAATCCAAGAGTAACAAAATTATTCAATGAAACCATATTTAGCATAATGTCCTTTAGTGAAAAAAAACATTAACATATGACTCTCACAACATTGATGTGGACTTCATGTTAAACTTACTTTTCCGCAGAGGCTTCACTGAGGCATAGGGTGTCTGGGTCTTCAGCTGGTGGCCATCCAAGGTCTCCAACTGCACCAGGTTGTTGTCCCCGACCTCAGTTACCCTAAGAAAAACATGTAATATTGATCTGTAATGGCAAAATTGGATATCATCACCCTCTCACCTGAATTACTCTTAAAAGCCCAACATTTACCGGTACTGAGTTGGCCAGTCTGGATCCATTGTGCGACCAAGTCTCCCACGCTTCCTCTCGTCCTTCTTCAGCACCTCCATGCCCGGGAGGATCTTGAAACGCTTGGTTCCCTTCTTGATCCTCCTCCGGTAGTTTTCGCTGTTTCTCCTGGGCCTTCTCCACGTTGAGTCGCACCTTGATCGTTCAAGAAAGAAATGCAGCAGCAGAGATTTATATTCCTATTCTTATTATATTTAAGTTGAGAGATACAACTGCTACAAGATGGGCGTGGTTGAACTTGGACTTTCAGATAGATCTATATGCCGTCATGCGCGCCATTGAGGCCATGTGCTCTTGAGGATTGCGCGCTTCAGATAGGGATTCACTTAGCATCACTCAGGTGGTTGTTCAGTAAACAGTTGTGTAATATCTTTCACCTTGTCAAAGACCTCCTCATCCTTCTCAGCCCTGGCCTGGAGGTAGTCTGCAACAGTGTCCTCGTTGATCCCGTCAACCTCCACAGGAGGAGGAATGTTGCCTGTGATCTGAAATGACATGGCAAATAGAGAAAACACAACACACAAACATTTTCATAGTTAGTGTTTTGCAAACAAAAATGATAAGAACGATGATGATGATGATGAAGAAGAATGATATGAAGTTTACATACCTCTGAGGACAACCGTGGCTCCCGACCGTACATCAGCCGGTAGGGCGAGTACTTAGTGGAGGCCTGGACACTGGTGTTATTTGCGAAAAGGATTACCTTAAGGTTATCCTCCCACCGTTCTTGGTGCCCATCCAGAGACTTTCCAATGGCCCTCTTCAGCGTCTGGTTGGTTCGCTCATCCAGTCCGTTGGTCTGGGGATGGTAAGCAGAGGTGATGCGATGCTTGGCCCCCCACTTCTCAAACAGGATCTGGTTGACCTAAAAAAATAAAATAAGACAAGTCATTAGTTTTGTCCGTACAAGTATGGCCATAACTGTTAAGAGATCAAATGTTTTAGCAAGTACTTGACCTTGTTCCAGAACTCTCTGCCCTGGTCCGTCAGGATGACCTCCGGTGCACCATGGGTGTGGAAGATGTCCATCAGGGCCTGCGATGTTGCCGCTGCTGTCTTGTCCTAGCAGTGTATACACACAGTATATATGGTACTATTATATTAATGCTTATGTTAATTTTCAAGATGAAAATTTAGATACATGCGGTTGATGAACTGGACAATTAGATCAAGTACATTTTAAAAGCATAATCATGACCAGTTTATCATGTTTATCAGTTTATATCAGAGATCAACACTAAACACACAGATATAACACACCTGGATGGGAATGGCCTCCACCCACTTGGTGAAGAAATCAGTCGCTGTGAGGCAGTAGCGATTGCCATTCCTGGACGAGGCCTTGAACGGTCCGATGAGGTCCACACCTAGCATGCAGTGAAATAGTACTACCCTGATCCTTCCTCTTAGCAGATATTGTATTGTATTTGTATTGATTTGTTAAATACACTTATTGTAAGTCGCTTTGGATAAAAGCGTCTGCTAAATGACAGTATTGTAATGTAATGTAAATAAATATTGGCATACTCTATTGGACAAGAGGAAGTAAAACATTCACACTAAAAAGAATACTGAAAGAAAACATGATGGGAAACAAGTCAAAAGTGTAGAACTCACCAATCATGTACCAGGGTGAAACAGGCTTGATGCTCTTCAGCTCAGGTGCCTCGGTCTTCACCTTCTCAAACTTCTGGCAAGGCACGCAGGTACGGACCTTGAAATGAACAGTAAATGCAAGTTGAATGAATGAATTAAATGTGTGGTCTTTGGCTGTGTGTAAAATATGATCTTGCTACAGTTTGTAAGCAAGATCATATTTTACACACGGCTAAAGACCACACCTTTCATTCATTCATTCATTCATTCATTCACATTTCCATCAACTAAAGACAAAATAGTTTTGCTTGCCCAGTTTTGCACATCTTTCACAATGCCATGCCAGAAGAAGCGCTGATTGATCTTCCCCAGCATGCGCTTCACTCCAAAGTGGCCGGCGTGGACCTCGGTCAGCACTGCCTCCCTTTCCTCGTTCGACAGGATGACCCTTCTTGGTGGCATTCCATCCTTGGGCCTCAAATACATGCAACCGTCTAGAATATCAAAAATGGATTATAGACTGAGAACAATGACCAAGGCTTGTTAAAAAATGTACATTATTGCTTTATGGGTATGCATCCCCTGACTGGCTGGATACTATGGACCTGAGCCAGCTCGGAGGGAGCTAAGACAGTTTGCTTTAGTGCCCAGACGTTTCTCTTGGACAATACAGTTTACAGCTATACAGTTCACTTATTTTGTGCCTATTTTTGCCTGTTTATTGCCAATTTCTAACTTTTTTGCCTTTTATTCTGTGTCTATTTTGTACCTTTTGTTGGATGCTGCTGGAACACCGAATTTCCCTTCAGGGATCAATAAAGTATCCATATATATATCTATTTATCTATCGTTCTATCGACCTTTCTTCAAGAAATCTTACCCTGAAGCATGCATTTCTGTGCCCCTCTCCGGATAGAACGCTTCGCCGCCACAGAGACACCCTCTTGGTACTTTGCTGTGGACAGATATAAAAAGATGTCACTGAAGGATGTCATATCTATTATTATTAATATTAATAAACGTTAAACAGCTAACAATTTTTATTTCACTAGCAAACAAGCAATAAATTATTAGCTAACTAACTAGCTAACACTAGCTAGTGCTAGTGATAGCTAGTTAGTTTCAGTAAAAGACTAAACGACTAGCTACTTCAAAATGAATCACTAACACAATCTAAAATGTAAAACAATTAACAATATAAGCACAGTAGCCTATACAAAAGGAAATTGTAAAGGTTATCTCGTGTAGTGGTCTGTCTCCGTCTCCGAGGTTAAAGCAGGACCGAGCAAAACTTATGAATGCGAGCTCGTCATGTTGTCATAGCAACTACATTCAAATAATTCAATGACATCACTCGGACACATTCCTGAACACCTGGACACATCCATAGATTATATGGATGTGAAAATGTATACTGAATGCTGTATGCATTCACTACTGTAAGTCGCTTTGGATAAAAGCGTCTGCTAAATGGCATATATTATTATTATTATATTCATATCCAATTGTGGGATGGACTAGCTTGCTATGTATACAACAAATAACACTGCAAGGTTTAAAATGATGGTGTGTGTGTGAAAGAAATCAACTAGTCTTGTGGGTACTACAGTAAGTTAATATAGCAAACTAGTCCATCCCACGTTATGGCCTGTTATCTGTGAAATGAACTCTTGTAACGTTACCCACATGAGTTGAGCATAAACACTGGGTGACGTTAGCTAGCATTTACATCCATTAAACGCGAAGGCTACTCAAGGAATGTCAGGATATATGATATATCTATTATTATTATGTGTGAAACAGCGAACTCCCCCCCCACTAGCATCACTAACACAATGTAAAATCTAAAACAATTAACAATATAAGCACAGCTCCTATACAAAAGGAAATGATAATGGTGTTATCACGATTTTTATTTTACTAGCAGATATTTCACTAGCCATCTAAGCAGACGATCCATATATTATGTTCGTTTGCAAGGCAGCGAATTTAACTGTGCAGCTGACAGAGGATACAATTATGTCCGTAGCTAGCTGCCTATATCATTAAAATAGCCTATAATTCTATATTATAATTCATATATTATATTCGTAGCAAGGCAGCGAACTTAACTGTGCAGCTAAACAGACAAAGGATACAATTATGTCCGTAGCTAGCTGCCTATATCATTAAAA
Source organism: Aldrovandia affinis (assembly GCA_029706075.1). NCBI lineage: Eukaryota > Metazoa > Chordata > Actinopteri > Notacanthiformes > Halosauridae > Aldrovandia > Aldrovandia affinis. The sequence continues at coordinate 11,068 of JAINUG010000694.1, forward strand.
TAGCCTATAATTCTATATTATAATTCATATATTATATTCGTAGCAAGGCAGCGAACTTAACTGTGCAGCTAAACAGACAAAGGATACAATTATGTCCGTAGCTAGCTGCCTATATCATTAAAATAGCCTATAATTCTATATTATAATTCATATATTATATTCGTAGCAAGGCAGCGAACTTAACTGTGCAGCTAAACAGACAAAGGATACTATTATGTCCGTAGCTAGCTGCCTATATCATTAAAATAGCCTATAATTCTATATTATAATTCATATATTATATTCGTAGCAAGGCAGCGAACTTAACTGTGCAGCTAAACAGACAAAGGATACTATTATGTCCGTAGCTAGCTGCCTATATCATTATAATAGCCTATAATTCTATATTATAATTCATATATTATGTTCGTAGCAAGGCAGCTAACTCAACTGTGCAGCTGACCCTGGACACATTCTTTTCGCGTTTTTCGCGCCCAAAATTCGGATTACATCACCCTGACTCATTTTGGCCGTGGAAAAAATCCGATTACATCACCCTGGACCCATTTTGGTCATCACACAGTCCAACATTCCGATTACATCACCGTGGACACATTTTGGCCGGATGGACGTGATTTGGCATCACACCGCCATATTGGCGCGGGCAAGATCCACATCTAAACAAACGCATTGAGAGAAGCAGACTTGCCCTGGTAAAATATAGCCTGCTGTAACTCGCTTTATTCTCAACCAAGTTTTGTGAAATTTGGCTTGTTATAAACGGGAAATTTCGGCATAACTGGATTTCACTGAGCAGCTATTTGTGAAAACACCCGTAACTGTTATACATGAGTTGTCAAAATGTCAGAGCTGATTATATTTTATTGTTTGAAGCTGCCAAGAAAGCAGTAAAGGGTGGTTATTATACGTATTAGGTTGCCAGGTTCTGTGAAAATCATTGAGGAGACTAAACAATTTTTGAAATTTGGAAATGAAGTAACCTGCTTGTTATGCAGAAATTTCTCACATTAACAAACTAAATTTAAGAAGTTTACTTATTTTTCTCCTCTCATAAAATGTTTTTATTTCCCAAATGCATAACTTTACATTTAGCCACATTGAATGTCATCTTCCATGTTTCTGCCCATTCTTGGATTTTGTTTAAATCATCTTGGATTACTTTAGTCGATTCCAAACTGTTCGCTAAACCCCTAAGTTTAGTATCATATGCAATGTAACTATTTCCTACTAACATGCCTATCAAGATCATTTATGTAAATAAGGAAGAGCAGAGGTCCCAGCACCAATCCCTGCAGGGCTACACTGCCCACAGCACTTAGGTCCGATATGGCCCCACCTCCTGTTAGTCTTTGTATTCACCCTTGCAGCCAGTTATGAACCCACTCTGAAACAACTCCTGTAATTCCTACTACATATCAGCCTACAACTCCAATGATAGCGCTACCTTTTGCGGCAGCTGGTAGGATGAGCAGTTGTAGTTAAAATGTGTACTCTTTATATTGGTCGACAAACTCCTTAAAATGTTTGCTTATTAACAAGGAGCTAGCTCGCTAAGTATTCCTTAGTAGCTTGTCAAAAAACACTAGGTAAGTGGTTTTGGTGTTTGCAGCAAATGCACATATGAAATGAAATGTTATAAATGTTGTACAAAACAATGGTCAAGTCAAAAAGTGGCTGTTTGTGAAGACTGCATTTTAATGCACCATTTGTCCATCTTTCATTTTTTGAAGCAATTCTACCTTTATAGTGTAACCCAAATATGTTTTCATTAACGTGCCTTTTAATTTTTTTGTGCTGCCTCCAGAGACCGCTACCTGCAAAGGATGCAAGCAGGCTGACAGAGGGGAGAAGAATGGAGTATAATCAGAATGCAGGCAACAAGAAGTGGAGGAGCTGCCCACAATTGTCATGTCCTTATGAAGACATGAAGGAAGAATCTGTGATGGAGAGCACAGATTATACAGGGGTGGAGCCAAGATCAAGTCTGAACACAAGTGGAAACACAGAGGAGAGGAAAGAGAGGAAGACTGGATACGGGATGAGCAGGGAGGAAAAAGACATACTGTTCAACATGAAGGAGGAGGAGGAAGGACACAGTTGTATGAGTGTGAAAATGGAGAGGGAGGAAGGTTTGAGAGATGAAGAGGGACTTTGGAGGGAGCAAGCAAAAGAGAGGGTTGAACAGGAGAGAGATTTAAACAATCAAACGGACCAAACTGATAAAATGGAGAGGAATGGAGTAAAATCAGAGTGTGGGCAACAGGAAGGGGAACTGTCCACTCTTGTCATGTCCTTATTGCTAAAACAACCGAGAGTGCTGATTCGCCGTCTTGAATTCAGAAATATCTCAGTTCCTGTGTCATCACTTCCATATTCCCTGTCCAACAAAAGAGACCAGGGTACAGGATATTCATGGAGACTGCATGAGCTCTCGCCAGTGAGCATGCGATCACTGGGGTCGAAGGGGCAGGTCGTGACCCGGAAGAGGAGGATGATTAGCCAATTGGAAAGATCCCTGAAAGCTTCATCAATGAACGAGTAAGAATCAATTGTGAAATGGACAAAGTCTCTTCTCCTCATTGCTGTCAAGTCTTACATGAAATAATGTGCCTTTTACAGGAGCTGTGCTGAAGCCTCCTGTAGCTCTCCTGTCATCACCCCTAGGAACCCAAACACAGGTTAAGATCCCTGCTAATCATTTTCTCTGGGTGCAGGCTGAGCCCTTTGGCCTAGACATCGCTAGTTCTAGTCAGGGCCAATGTCAGCCAATAGAAAGGGGATGTTTTAGCGCATGCTAAATAACAACAAAAGACGGTTTGCTGTAACTTTCGGCATCCAGCCGGCTTTACTCATTTTCACCACTTCCTAGTTACAAAGGGCGCAGAGTGCTAACGTCATCCGCTGCGCCGTCATCTCTTCAACTTATCACCTCAAAACCCATGTGACTTATGTGTGTGAATTACGTATCTATGTATCCCCTACACAGGCCCCCCCAGAATTCACAAACACCGGCAACATTAGCTTGACCGGGGCCTTGATCTCTCTTCCCGCCCTGGTGCGAGGTAGGGTGGCAGCAGTTGTCTGCGGCGCCACGTCAGGGGAGGGAACCTGGGCAGCCCTTGTTGGTCTGATGGACGGTGGGCGGCCTCTCCTAGGAGCAGTGGCTAGGACCACAGGCTGGTCCAAAGCTTGATGGGCGGGCTTACTAAAGAAGGCCAGAGGGCGCCAGGTTCCTTTCACCAGCTGTTCTAGCACAGCCCCGACAGCGTAGTCAGAGGCGTCAGTGGTGAGGGCTATCGGTGCATCCGGGACCGGGTGCGACAGCATGGTTGCTTCTGCCAGTACTTGCTTAGCGCTGTCAAAAGCTGCGGTCATTCCTCCCCCAATCGACTTGAGCGTTCCCGGTCTTGCCTCTGAGTGCGCCCGTACAGGGACGCATGAGCGCAGCCGCGTGTGGGATAAACCGGTTGTAAAATTGACCATCCCCAGGAACTCCTGCAGGGCCCTGGTGGTCCGTGGGCGGGAAATTCCAATATTGTTGCCACTTTTGAGGGCAGTGGCACCGCACCGTCAGGTGCGATGCGATGACCCAGAAAATCTAAAGTGGACAATCCAAACTGGCACTTTGCCGGGTTTATTATCAGCCCGTGCTGACTGAGGCGGTCGAACAAGAATCGCAGGTGGGTCAGGTGCTGCTCCCTGGAGACACTTGCGATCAAAATGTCATCCAAGTACACAAACAGGAAATCGAAATCCCTCAAGACTGAGTCCATCATCCTTTTGAAAGTCTGAGCGGCATTTTTAATCCAAATGGCATCCTCAGGAATTCGAACAGGCCGAAGGGTGTTATAACGGCCGTCTTGGGATGTCCTCTGCATTGACCGGCACCTGATGATATCCCGGATAAGGTCCACCTTTGAGAAAACAGTCTTTCCAGCCAGCCGGGCTGAGAAATCCTGTACGTGGGGAACCGGGTAGCGGTCAGGGATGGTGGCGTCGTTGAGCCTGCGATAATCCCCCCATGGGCGGCAACCACCGTCTGATTTGGGCACCATATGGAGAGGGGAGGCCCAGGGGCTGTTAGAGCGACGCACTATGCCCAGTTTCTCCATGTTGGCGAACTCTCCTTTAGCTGTTGCCAACTTAGCTGGGTTTAGTCGTCGAGAACGGGCGTGCACTGGAGGTCCAGACGTCGAAATGTGGTGAACGACTCCATGTTTAACCGCAGCTGTGGAACGTGGGCTTAACCAGGTCGGGAAACTCAGCCAACAGACGAGCGAACTCGCATGTGCTTGTGAGTGCACTGGACAGCGTGGTCGAGGGAAACTGCTCCGCGTACAGGGTAAGGAATTAAAGTCCTTTGCGTCGACGAGCTGACGGTTCCTGACGTCCACCAATAGCCCGTTGGTGCATAAAAATCGGCACCGAGCAGGGGCCTGTCACATCTGCCAGCACAAACTCCCATGTGAAAAGGCGTCCGCTGAGACAAAGAGGAACCGTGCGTTTTCCAAATGTGCATATCCTACTACCATTGGCAGCCTCGAGTGTGGGGCCCACTTTTCCCAACTGTCTGTCCACCAGCGACACGGGCAGGACACTGACCTGTGCCCCAGTATCACACAGGAAACGTCGTCCTGTTAAAGTGTCCATTATGAACAGCAAACAGTTTGAACTTTTAGCGCTACGGTGCTAACTATCTGTGCGCTGCTAGCCCCGCTAAAACTGCATGGTGGGCGACACTTACTTGCCTCTGCCCCAAAGCGTGCATGGTAGTAACACATTCCGTGTGTATTCGGGTCGGCGCGTGGTTGTGGCAGGCTGCGTGGTGTGCCGCTGTGCTGCATTTCTCATCACCGGGTTAATGGACATAGTGGCAGGCCCTGCTACTGTGCTTTTCATCGCTGCTGACTGGTATTCATCAGCAACATGAGCCAATTCTCTATAGTCCTTTAACGGTGTGTTGGCTAGTGCCGTGCGTACGTGTTCTGGCAATTGCTGCAAAAACAGTTCTCTGAACAAAAAACATGGTTTGTGCTCACCCAAAAGTGCCAACATGTGATCCATTAGCTCGGATGGGCGCGCACGCCGAGACCGGGAAGCGAAGCAAACGGCGAGCTCTCTCAGTCTCCCGACAGTCCAAACGTTCTTAAAAGATAAGCCTTCAATGTAGCGTACTTATCTTGAGCTGGAGGACTTTCCAGTATGCTGATTGCTCGCGTTGCGGTGGAGCCATTGAGGGCTGCAACAACGTAATAATACTTGGTCGTGTCGGCGGAGATATCCCGTAAGGCGAATTGAGCCTCTGCTTGGGCGAACCACACTGCTGCATGTTGTTCCCAAAATTCGGGCAGCTTCAGAGAAACAGCGTTCATCATTTTTGCTCAATTAGCTTCTTTTTTAGAACGTCGGGGTCACCAGTTTAGCGCATGCTAAATAACAACAAAAGACGGTTTGCTGTAACTTTCGGCATCCAGCCGGCTTTACTCATTTTCACCACTTCCTAGTTACAAAGGGCGCAGAGTGCTAACGTCATCCGCTGCGCCGTCATCTCTTCAACTTATCACCTCAAAACCCATGTGACTTATGTGTGTGAATTACGTATCTATGTATCCCCTACAATGTAATAATTTAGCAAACAGAAGAAAGGGAAGTCTAGCACAGAGTTAGAGATGGTTGACTGGTGGCAATGTAGAACATTTAAGATTTTGATGAAAAGGAGAACAAACAAGACAACAGTCTTTAAGCACCATTATTGGACATTTAAGGCTATATGAAACCAATATTGAGATGATTTCTGCTTTATCACTGAGGTGCCTATTTGACTGATATGATTTTGTCTGTAGAGAAACCCTGTAATAGAGAGGAGATGGGCCTGGAGGGGCAATGTATCACTTCTAATATAAATGCTCACGTTTCTTATTTGGTCTTCAGCATTGTATCCATTTGTACTTTCTCCTAATTACGGTTGGATTTATCAGCACCTGTTTACTTCTATATTTCCAAAAAGCTTAATATCCTTTACGCCTTCTCTCTCCTCAGGACACCTTGTTGAGGTGTCGTGTCAGGTGTTTACCTGCTCTCAGTGCCCATTCATTCACGTGGAGGAAGTGAAACTTCACCAGCACATTGAGAAGGTTCACCCAGAGGAGTACAGCAGGAGTCTGAGGTCTGGAGGAAACGGAGCAGAGAACCCACTGCCTCTCAGCAGCACACATCAGCGCCCCACACTGCCTAAGACTCTCCCCACCCCAACACAGTCACACACAGGCACCCCAGGGGCCCACACTTGCTCCCAGTGTGGGAAGAGTTTCAACACATTGCAGGACCTGAAACGACACCTAGTGGTTCACACAGGGGAGCGTCCGTATCCCTGCTCCCAGTGTGGGAGGAGTTTCACTCAGTCAAGTTCACTGATGCGACACCAGCGAACTCATACAGGGGAGCGTCCGTATCCCTGCTCCCAGTGTGGGAAGAGGTTCACTCAGTCAAGTTCACTGATGCGACACCAGCGAACTCATACAGGGAGCGTCCGTACCCCTGCTCCCAATGTGGAAAGAGTTTCCGCAGCTTGCACGAACTGAAGCAACACCAGCAAATCCATACAGGAGAGCGTCCATACACCTGCTCCCAATGTGGGAAGAGTTTCACTCGGTCAGGTTTTCTGACGCTACACCAGCGAACTCATTCAGCGGAGCGTCCGTACCCCTGCTCCCAATGTGGAAAGAGTTTCCGCAGCTTGCACGAACTGAAGCAACACCAGCGAATCCATACAGGAGAGCGTCCATACACCTGCTCCCAATGTGGGAAGAGTTTCACTCGGTCAGGTTTTCTGACGCTACACCAGATAACTCATACAGGGGAGCGCCCGTACCTTTGCTCCCAGTGTGGGAAGAGTTTCACTCTGTCAAGTTCACTGATGCGACACCAGCAAACTCATTCAGCGGAGCGTCCATACACCTGCTCCCAATGTGGGAAGAGTTTCACTCGGTCAGGTTCTCTGACGGTACAGCAGAGAACTCATACAGGGGAGCGTCCATACACCTGCTCCCAATGTGGGAAGAGTTTCACTCGGTCATTTTCACTTTCGGTACACCAGCAAACTCACACAGGGGAGCACCCGTACCACTGCTCCCAGTGTGGGAAGAGTTTCAGCACATTGCAGCAACTCAAGCAACACCAGCAAATCCATACAGGGGAGCGCCTGTACCACTGCTCCCAGTGTGGGAAGAGTTTCAGCACATTGCAGCAACTCAAGCAACACCAGCAAATCCATACAGGGGAGCGCCCGTACCACTGTTCCCAATGTGGGAAGAGTTTCGCTCGGTCAGATTCACTGAAGCTACACCAGAGAATCCATACAGGGGAGCGCCCGTACCACTGTTCCCAGTGTGGAAAGAGTTTCACTTATCCAATTTTACTGACACTACACCAGCGAACTCATACAGGGGAGCGTCCATACCACTGCTCCCAATGTGGGAAGAGTTTCAGTGTAGTTGGTAATCTGAAGAAACACCAGCGAACTCATACAGGGGAGCGCCCGTACCACTGCTCCCAATGTGGGAAGAGTTTCAGTCGGTCAAGTTCACTGATGCTACACCAGCGAACTCATATAGGGGAGCGTCCGTATCCCTGCTCCCAATGTGGGAAGAGGTTCAGTGAAGTTGGTAATCTGAAGAAACACCAGCGGATTCACACAGGCAAGCACCCTAAATCAGAACTAGGGGTGGGGTGATTGATGGGCTGTGTCCTCCAGCTCGTTGGATCCAGTCCTTATCCGCCTGGAACTGTTGCATGCCCAGCCCGAGGCCTAAAGCAGATCTGCTTGTTTACTTGTTTGCTCACTTGGCTGTGTACCATTCAGGGAAAGGGGTGGATGTAGTGAGAATCAGAATAACGTGCTCGAAGTTGGAGTTTGAGACCCCCGACTGGAACTCTGGTGTATTTGGATTACTTGGATTGCAATTTGGCTTGTTTGTTTGACCTGGTAACCAGCCTAGCTGGCCAGTGATTGAGAGCAGCAATAGGTGTTCGCTAATATGGTAAAACATCAGTGTTGCACCTGTATGTAAAAAAACAAATGTGTTCTTACACATTTCACCAAAAGAAGATAAGCGAGAGAAATGGCTTTAATTTATTAAGGTTCGATGCACTCTCACGTCTTCTATATGAAAAACACGGGACTTGTTACTGATGTAGGTGAATAGGTGTGTCAAATCAGACGAGCTTGTGAATATTAGCTTTTCACCCACTCAGGCTGCCAGACAGCCTTGAACATAGTCAGAGATGAGAGATGAGGCAATATAAGGCAAAATGCGTGGAAGCAAGGTAGTATAATTCCAATGTATTAGAAGGGGACTGTACTGACCCAGGGAACTACTGTCAGTTTAACCTGCATCTCATGTGAAATACTGGGTAGTATTATGAGGGACAAGTTGGAATTATTCGTGAAATATAATTGTATTTTAACAGATTGCCTTTTTCATGCCTAAAAACCACCTGGACTTCTTGGAGGCTGCAAAGTGTTTTGAGTTGAACCAGGCTTATGATAAATATTTGGACTTTCAAAATGGAATTGGCAAGGTACATGAGGCTTTGTTAAACATTGTTAAAATTAATTCAGTAGGAATTACAGGAGATTACAGGAAATCCATGCTAGACATTATTAATCTGTCTCTTTCATCAGGCTATATGCCAAATTATCAAAAAGTGGCAGTAATTAAGCCACTTTTAAAGAAACCAAACCTTGACCCAGAAAATCTCAGTAACTACAGGCCAATTTCTAATCTTTCTTTTCTCTCAAAATTCTAGAGAAAGCTGTAGCTCAGAGACTGACTTCATTCCTGACATCAAATGACATCTATGAAACCTTTCAGTCAGGATTTAGGCAACACCATAGCACTGAGACTGCTCTTATTAAAGTTGTCAATGACTTACTGATATCAGCTGACTGTGGATGTGTCTCTATTCTTGTGCTTTTGGACTTAAGTGCTGCGTTTGACACAATAGACCACCAAACTCTTCTGAGCAGACTTGAAAACCTAGTTGGACTGCGTGGACAGGCACTCTCCTGGTTTAAATCCTACCTATCAGATAGATATCAATTTGTGCAGTTAAATGACGAGCCCTCTGCTCTCATCAAGGTGGAATATGGTATCCCTCAAGGTTCTGTTTTGGGGCCATTATTGTTCTCCTTTACATGTTGCCACTTGGTGATGTCATTCGTAAACATGGCGTACATTTTCACTGCTACGCAGATGACACACAATTATACCTATCAATGAAACCTGGCGAAGGACAATTCGAACAGTTGGAGGCCTGTTTTAAAGACATAAAAGACTGGATGTCAGATAATTTTCTATTGCTGAATACTGATAAAACAGAGATGTTGGTCTTGGGGCCCAAAACCTCAGAAGAGGGTTATCTGATTTATCTCTTAATCTGGATGGTTGCTCTGTTGCTGCAAGTTTGGCGGTAAAAGACCTTGGTGTTACTATAGATCCTGGTCTCTCATTTGATAGTCACATCAAAAACATTTCCAGAGTAGCCTTTTTTCACCTGGAGGAATATTGCCAAAATTAGGGGCTTCCTGTCATTAATAGATGCAGAAAAATTGGTACATGCCTTTGTTACATCTAGATTAGATTATTGCAATGCATTACTGTCTGGCTGTTCCAATGCCTCACTCAGGAGCCTACAACTCGTACAGAATGCTGCTGCAAGGATCCTGACTAGAACAAAGAAATATGAGCACATTAGTCCTGTTTTAGCCACTTCACTGGCTTCCTATAAACTATCGTAGACTATAAGGTACTCCTCTTAACTTATAAGGTGTTGCATGGACTTGCACCTCTTACTTGACGGATCTACTTCATCCGTACAATCCCCCACGTTCACTTCGCTCACAAGATGCAGGCAACTTGGTAGTCCCTAGAATATCAAAAATACAGCAGGTGGCAGAGCTTTCTCCTATAGAGCTCCTTTACTGTGGAACAGTCTACCCATCTCTGTGAAGGAGTCAGACACGGTCTCAATTTTCAAGTCTAGGTTAAAAACGCATCTCTTTAGTCTCTCTTATAGTCATTAGGTGCAGATGTGGAGGGGGCGAGCAATAGAGCCTTCTGGTGCAATGAGCTATCCTTACTGTCACCAATCATAAGTGATGATCCGCCCTATCAGGACTGCTGATGATGTGGTGGGATGGTCTCTGAGTGCCCTCATGGCTGCGTGCTCCCTGTGCCACTCACCTAATTAGTTATGCTGCCCTAGATTACTTCTGCTGGTGCAAAAGTGTTATCACTACTCTTCCCTGATCCGGTGTGATATTTATCATAGTCATAATTGCACCTTTCCTCTTTCTCTCCCGGCTTCGTGGCACCTGCCCGGAGCTCACCTGCCCCAGAGTCAACCCCCACCCCTGCCATGTGTTAGCCGGATGCCGCTGGCCCAGACCCTAGCTGCTGGTTCCATCCCCGCCCTGCCCTGGTATCTGGAGGGATGAGGTCCACCCCACTCCTACACTTAGAATGCCCTTCCAGTGGTCTGTTAAGCCACATGAGCCTCAAGGACTATTTGTGTTGTTTTTTTCTGTATCCCACAATTTTCCAGGAGTTCATCTCGACCGCCTTTAAGGGGTCAGGGAATAATTTTCCAGTTTCCTACATTGGCTCCAATGGTTTTCTGGTTTTTTGATTCCCTCTGGAAAATGCCAATTGTGAAGCGCTGTGTGACAACCTGTTTGTAAATGGCGCTATACAAAAATAAAGATTGATTGATTGATTGATTGATGTTTCACAGTGGGTGCATAATTGGCTGCAAGGTCGAGTACAAAGAGTAGGAGGAGTCCCATCTAACTCGTCATAGTTGGTAGTGGAGTCCCACAGGGATCGGTGCTAGGACCTCAGCCCTTTATTTATATAAATGATCTTGATAGGGATGTAGTTACATTTTCAGATGATATGAAACCTGAAATTGAATAAGGTAATCCAAGATGGTATTCAATATAGCTAAATGTTATGCATGTGAGAAATGTGTGGTTTTCGTCTCTGAACTTTTTCGGCCATTAATGTAGGCTGCTACTGGTAAAGAAACTGCTCTTATGATCTAATGAGCCAGCAGAGAACTGTCACTGCAAAACCATTACTTGACTTGGACCGGTTTTGTTTATTTTTCCTTTCATGTGTGTATTCGCCGGAGAATGGGCCCCCATTTTGAAAAGCCTTGGAGAAACTGTGCATTTTGTTTTGTGAAACCTTTGGAGAGAAGAGGACCAGCGTCAGGCCCTTTACAGATTTCCAACAAACTTTAAAAAAAGCCTGGAAATATAAACAAACTATAAACATCCAATGCTATCCCGACCTTCGCTTTGGACAAACTACGTTTTACATAACCTGTGCAATCTTACTGTGATTACTACTGCTGCTATGGCTCTGGAAGCTACCTGTTGCCCTCGTGTCTACTCACCCACCTCAGTGCACGGCCGCTGTGCTGCTTCTCCTCGGTCTCTGCTTTGCAGATAAGCCTCTGCTCTTTCACCAGGTGGATGCAGTCAGATGTCTCCTCATTGAGTAAGTTTGTCAGCTTTCTCTCTGTCCTGACTTTAGATTACGGTCATCCCCTAGCAAACCCGACGTAGAAAAACTGGTCTACTCATTCATCTCATCTAGACTTGATTACTGTTACTCGCTGTTTGCCGGTTTACCATCCAAAACCACTCAACGCCTACAGTATGCACAAAACAGTGCCACCCGTATTCTCACCAGGACGAGAAAATCAAACCACATCATCCCAATTCTGGCTGCTCTTCTCTGGCTACCTGTTGAATTTTGTATCAATTTCAAAATTCTTCTCCACACCTTCGAAACCATCACTGGAAACAGCCCCATCTACCTTCAAAATCTTCTCACTCCCCAGATAACTACCCAAGCCCTCAGATCCAGCTCTTTCACCTCCACCCTCCTCACTGTACCCAGAACCCACCTCCACACCATGGGGGACTGGGCTTTCTGTTCCCTGGCACCACGCCGTTGGAATCAGCTCCCATATCACATCAGAACTTCCAGCTCTCACCACTTTCAAGACACAACTTAAGACTCACCTTTTCATCTCTGCTTTTCCAAACCACTAAATTTTAAATTGCACAAAACCACACAATGAACACCCATACCAGCTTTTAAGCCCCTCTTTAGGAAAAAAAAAAAAAAAAATTTATTGTATTGTTTATTTTATTATGTGTATAGGACAATTAATGTATGTATTTGTAGTGCTCTTTTTGTTTATTTCATTGTGTGTATAGGACAATTAGATGTATGTATTTGTATTGCTGTTTTTGTTGTTTTTAAATGGTATCTGTTGTAAAGCACCTTGAGATTTCATTATAATACCCTTGTCAGACCTCAGTTAGAGTACTGCGTGCAGTTCTGGGCACCTCACTACAGGAAAGATGTAGAAGTGCTTGAAAAAGTACAAAGGGCAGCTAAATTAGTACCTGATATGAAAGGTAAAAGTTACGAGGACTGCTCTCATACAGCACAGTACAATCTTCACCTTCAACCTTCTCATATTTTACAAAATACGAATAAAATGTCCATAGTTCATTGATGTCTGCATCTTATTTTTTATAACACATCACTGCTGATTATTCACATTTCTTCACATATATCTTCTAAACGGTTGTAAAACATGAATTGTGATCACTGCTTTTACAGGAATAGTTCACCTAAATGGCATAATTCTGTATTAAAACTGGTAAGTAGTCTGGACCAGTAGTGTTGATACACTGCCCCATGGCTTCTGCTGCTTTGCTGTGGCTAATGTTAGCTTCATAATGTAATTTGAGGATCCCACACTTTACTCCCTAGTAGGCCTGTATAGACCCTGAAATGTCATTGTGAAGCTACCATTAGCTGCAGCAGAAGCTAAGAGGCAGTGTGCCAACACTATATTGGCATATTTGTGTTATTGTAATGTGAATGAAATTGACTTTTTTTTTTATTCGGTATTGTGTGCTATATCATGTATTTGTATGAATGCATTTGTCACACGCCACGTGACAAACCCTGGATGGGAACAGAGCAGACACGGAGTGGAGTTTTGAGTTTATTTTTTCCTGTCTCTCCCCCCAGACATGGGGAAGAGACAGTGGGAGTAGCAGGGTAACCTATAACAAAGACAAATACAACCACAAAATCTTCACCCTACTCACCGCAAAGCTTTCGAGTAAAAACAACAAACTAATATAACAAACTAAAATAATCATAACTTACAGGACACCGCGCCTCTAGCTCCGGAGTTCCCCTGGAACCTCCCCAATCTATAATAAAATACATACTTACATTGATGCGTGAAACAAAGTAAAACAAAAACAGACTACTATGCTTTCCTAATCTACAAACAAAGATCTCTAGCGCAAAATGGTTTAAAACGAGGCAGTCAGGCAGCTGGCGATTATCCTCCGCGTCCCCGTGCGGAACACTGGCTAGCGAGCAAACACTACCTTCACAATTGCAAACTGCCCAAAAACAGTTGCTCCTTTGTCCAACTTAGAACGTTTTATTTTTCAATATGGATAAATATTGTGAACAACGTCCGTTGTGGAAAATGTAGGCAGTCAAAGCCAGGAATTGGAGAAACAAAACAAAACTATCCATGACCACACCGCAAGGCTTGTACGCGCATCAAATGCACATTACTATGCATCTCTATGTTGGTTTATAAATCGCTTGGAAACTAGCTACTTACTGGGCTAAAGTAATACAACAAATATATAGCTACAGAAAAGTCTTCATTTTAATTCGTACTAGATAGCTGACTAGCTATTTAATTGCTTATTAGAACCCTCAGTGCATAATCAAAGACAACGCCGCTGGATGTGTTCGCTGAATGTAACAAACTCGTAATGTTACATTGGTAGTTTGATACGTTGCCGAACACTGCATTGCATAAAAGTCAAAGATAAAATTATACTCACCCCTGGTTTCCCGTTCAGCGTTTTCTGTGTGTCTAAATATTGTAGAAATTAGCCTAAAAAGTCTTTGAAATACTACCGCCTGAATTATACCTGACCTGCCGTCACCGTCCCTGTTAATCTTGTGAGAAGGAGACCATGCTGTTAGACCGGCCGTTTACCCCGCATTCTAACAGGGGGCGGTACTAGGTGAATAAATCTAGCGTGGGCGTTCCCCACGCTTGAATGGCTTCCTCAAAAATGCTTCCGACGTGCTTACAAACTTTTTGCATGGTAAACGAATAGTTCATCATAGATTTTGAGAATCTTTATTATAAATATTAGTTGGCTAGCAGTATTGTTTCCTTCAATCATGAACCGCAAACTCAAACTCAGAAGGCTTTTTACAATTGCGGCCATTTACTTGCGCTGGAAACGGCTCGCAATTTGTCTCCGGTACGTTTTTCCAAACGTACCCATGCGATAAGAAATTGCCTTTTAACCAACACAAACATTAAATAAGATGTATGTAGGCCATATAAGTTTAGCTAGCTATAAATATTTATGCTTTTAGGATTAAATAACGTATGGCGGTACTGCAGACCGCTGTTATCAGTTTCTCCTCATTCATGTTGAAGTGTCGGAACTAGGAACCAAATATCGGTGTTGTGTTGGTTCCGCGTGGAAGGTAAAAACAGCAACACATGAATTTGATTGGCTCTTACCGGGCGATATCGCCCGAAAGTTCCGATTTTTCAACTTTTCTGTGTCGCCGCCACGTCCACAAATCGGCCAATCGGTCAATCACCGGAAGTCGCCCACTCTCATAGAGAATCAATGCATTTCGGGCAGCTCGTCGCCGAATCGCCCCCTGTTAGAATCAGGGGTTACATCCCACTGATGTGCTGATATTCTTTGAGAGGAAACCAGCTGCCTGTGCTTCACCATTACTGTCCGGAGTGGAACAAATTAAGGAACCGACGTGTGGAAACGGTCCGTGTACGGACTGTGTACCTTTGGAGAATTCGTTACATCCCGTTTTCAAGCCCAAAACAAAATAACCATAAAACGACTTGTTTGTGTCTATTGAAAAGTGTCTCACATCTGTGGGATGTGTAGATTTCAAGCCAAAGTGTCAAATGAAAATAGGATGGTGTGCCGGAAGTAGCTTTGAAAATGTGTGCGTTTCCTTGGGAACCGCGGACAGTAGGAATTAGAGCAGTGCTTTACCCTCACCAGTCACTCTTTAACTGTTTCTATGTTGGTTGGAAAGTTGCGTATATTGTGGAACTGAGATGAAATGTATAGATTTTAATCCTTAGTTTATGGTATTTTATTGGTTAGATGTTGAACGGATCGTATTTTATTGTATGTGTCTGTCTGCTACTATTTTAAAACATGTCTGTTGAAAAATAGATTTTATCTCAGTGAGATTCAACTGTAGCCTATAAATAAAGATTAAATCAATCGTCAATCACTGGGGTATTCTTCTCTACCTGTTATTAGTTGATTGTCATCAGTAAGATGAGAGGTTAGTCACAATCGTTTCAGGCTATATCCGACATAGCATAGCCTATTTAAAAAATAGTTTTATAATAACCTACACAATAAGTGCTAATTCAAAGGGATAATACAACATTTCAGCGGGGCTATCATTTAGAAGCACAATGCTATAAAGTCTGCACTACATGTGTTCGTCATTGTTTGGGCTATGTCTTTAGCCTAAACAACATTTTAGTCACAGCAATCCCAAAAGGTTCGTCTCAATTAATGAAAAATCATTAATGTTTTCAGGGCTCCTACACATTTTCCATTTCAAAATTCCAGGCTTCTTGGTGGATTTTTGCCAGATCCTAGAACAGTGAATGTCCCTTACTGACTCCCATTGTTGAACTGCAGTACCAGTTTCGGTCCAGAGGGGTCCAGTTTCACTGGTTTCAGACTGTTTAACATTTCAGACTAGAAGTGTAACATTAGATCACGTTCTGGGCATGTGAACACACGTCTTAGTGCATGCAGGCTTTGCTTCTCTGCTGCTGTTGTGTGCACTCACTATCAAACAACATGCACACAGCGCTCACCTCAACTGTTCCTCTTTAGTTAAGAGAAGACACATAGTTGCACTTATGGCTGAACAAAAGAGGAGCATCATTTGGAGTTATTTCACTGCTGTGAATGAAAACGTTGCGACATTCAAATAATATATTCAGCCCATTGAAACGTATTTTTAATGGAATTGGAAGAAAAAACATACCTCAAACCTGAAAAGAAATGCTTCATATTTGGCTAATCATTTGGTGGTAATGGAAATGTATTCAGAAGTAGCCTATTAATGATGCATCTACCTCATAAATCATGACACATTGCTCTCCCCTACATGAAAGTACATTAGCCGCTTTTAATAATAAAAAGGATCGGTCTTGGTGATTCTGACCCTGGTATTACTTGGTTCGGATCGAAACCAAATTTGGTGTAATCGCCCACCCCTACTTCTTACTTTATTTTCTACAGCCGACCCTCTGCGCATGCTCACCACAGCCTGCAAAACATTCCACATTCATTCGTCCAACACTTTACAACATCAGAATACGGCAGGCTATCTAACTGTGCAAAGTTAGGCTGCCATAATGCTAAATACTAGCTAAACAACTACTGAACTAAAGTACAGACACAACACGTTCATCTTATGAACCATACAATTATTAAATGAATAAACTTTAACTAATTCATTATGAACATTAACATTGTTAATGCCCTGATGTTTACAGTGACACACACACACACACACACACACACACACACACACACACACACACACACACACACACACACACACACACACACACACAGAGATCCACATCTGCGCGCCTGTTGCATTTCATGTACTCCCGGTTGACGAGCGTCTGTCCCGCAGAAGCGATTCCTCGCCGCCAACGTCACTAAAAACGTGACGTCAATACAAGATGGCGTGTGAGTGAACAAGGTCCTTCCGTTTAATGAAAACACATTCGTTTACTCCTGACATTTTATTGAGTAATCTAGGAAGAGATGCGAGGAGATATCTACAAACAAAATGAATGCCGGATCAAGTATAATTCAGGCTGTAGTCTTTTAAAAGTTAGGGTTGAGTATAGTTTTATCTTTGCATTTTAATGCATGTTGCAGTGTTCGACAACGTGGCAAAATACGAATACAAAAAATTGTTCTCGCAAGAGATCAGTGTAGTAATACAGCAATATACATCATTACTGGCAGCTGCATATCGTACCTGTAACACAGGGAAAGTAAAGGTTAGTAGAATTTTTAACAGTATTAAATACAAAATACGAAATCCAGTATTAAACATGTAGACAGTGGTGATGAGAATTTGTTATTGTCCAGAATTAGTGGTAGTGGAGTATTACTATAATAAGTAAGCTAGCTAGCTACTTAATACGAATTCAAATGAAGGGGTTGTTATATAGCTATATATTTTAGTTGTATTACTATAGCCGATACACGTACAAGTGTATGCACACTTATGTGACTGCATGGAGGAAACAGGACTGTATCACAGCGCCATATTATATAGTTTTTTAAATTTTTAAATAAGAGAATCCAGGTAGAGTTGCTTCCGTTTAGCTTTCCAATGTGGGCAGATATTGAACATGTACCTTGAGGTTTCATTCTGCAATAGATTCATTTTACAACATTTTGTAACTACAGCGAACATTTTCTATTTGTAGCCTACATTACAAAGTTAACAATGGCAAGGCAGCTTAGCCTACTGGCAAGCAAGATATTTACTTATGTCACTTATGTCTAGCTAATGGTCATTATATTTGTTGTGTTGTACAATAAAGAAACTTGTTATCATTTATATCATTTAATGTCAACATTTGAACATTCCAGTCACATGTCTGTTCTCCATGTCTGATCAGCCTTTCTACATCAGTGTCCATGTTAGGCCAATAAAATTTACTTCTCAGGCATTGTTTAGTATGAATTACACCTTGATGTGTCTCGTGTGCTATGTTCAAAGCTTGTTTCACTTTACCGTTTGGTAGCACTATCCTGTGTGCTCGTAGAATCAGGCCATCATGTGTTGATAACTCAGTTGAGTACCTGCTGTATGGTATCATGTGTTGATAACTCAGTGGAGTACCTGCTGTATGGTTTCAGAGATTCAGATTCAGATTCAGATTTCTTTATTGTTACATCTGTGATACTACGTACACCAGAGTAAAAATCTTGGGCCAGGCCCCTCAACATCGCAGCATCAGAATACACACAGAATATCACACTTTGTAAACAAAATAGAAATAGAATAGATAAATAAATAAAATATAAGGTAACAAAATAATTTTAAGTAGCAGCAAGTGGACTAGGGTCACAAGGCACAGTGCGGGAGTGAGTAGTGTGAGTGTGTGTGTGTGCGCGCGGGCGTGTGCGATTGTCGCCTGCGCGTGCTGAGTCTGTGCAGGTGTGTCTGTGCTCAGTCCACCTGGATGTGCAAAATGGCAGTTGGCTAGCTAGGCTAGTGGCCAGAGTTCAGTAGCCTGACAGCTTGGTGGAAGAAGCTGTCTCTGAGCCTACTGGTCCTGGCCTGGAGACTGCGGTACCGTTTGCCTGACGGTAGCAGCTGGAATACGCTGTGGTTGGGGTGGCTGGGGTCTTTGATGATGCTGTGGGCTCTGCTGGCACATCGGCTGCTGTACAGTTCCTGGATGGAGGGGAGGGGCGTGCCTCCGCTGATGTGTTGAGCGGACTGCACCACCCTCTGCAGTGCCTTGCGGTTGAGGCCTGAGCAGTTTCCGTACCACGCGGTGATGTTGCCGGTCAGGATACTCTCAGTAGTGCCTCTGTAGAAGGCCCGCAGGATCTTGGGCCCCATTCCGAACTTTTTCAGCCGCCTGAGGTAGAAGAGGCGTTGTTGTGCCTTCTTGACTACGTGGCCAGTGTGGGCGGACCAGGACAGGTCCTCAGTGATGTGGACACCGAGGAACCTGAAGTCACTGACCCGCTCCACAGTGGACCCGCCGATGGTGAGGGGCTCCTGCCCTCTCTCTCCTTCCTGTAGTCCACGATGAGCTCCTTGGTCTTATCAACGTTGAGAGAGGTTGTTCTCCTGACACCATTGTGCCAGGTTGCTGACCTCTCTCCTGTAGGCTGTCTCATCATTGTCCGTGATCAGGCCTATCACCGTTGTGTCATCGGCGAACTTGATCACCCTGGTGGAGCTGTGCGTGGCCACGCAGTCGTGGGTGTACAGGGAGTAGAGGAGAGGGCTCAGGACGCAACCCTGGGGGGCCCCGGTGTTGAGGGTCAGAGGGGCGGAGGTGATGGGGCCCATCCTCACCACCTGGTGCCGGTCCGACAGGAAGTTCAGGATCCAGCCGCAGAGGCTGGGGTTCAGCCTCAGGTCCCAGAGCTTGGTGTTGAGCCTGGAGGGTATTATGGTGTTGAACGCTGAGCTGTAGTCCACGAACAGCATTCTCACATATCATGTGTTGATAACTCAGTTGAGTACCTGCTGTATGGTATCATGTGTTGATAACTCAGTTGAGTACCTGCTGTATGGTTTCAGCTCTTCTGGAATTGGGTTGGGCCATTGTCCGTCTCAGATTGAAATCAGCTGTTTCAGAGTTTCATCATCTTGGGTGCCCTTTTTGAGATCGTCAAGTGTCATGGCTGGTATGTCATTGGTCACGATGGAAAGCACTCTCTCCATATAAGTGTCCACATAACCACTTTCTTCCGTTTCAGATAATGGAAGTCTTGAAAGTGAATCTGCAACATTGCATTTTCCCGCAATGTGTTCAACTGTGTGGTCAAAAGGGTGTAGCTGAGTCTCTGTATTCGTGGTGGTTATAGTGTTGCCTTATTTAGATTGAACCTGTAGATGAGTGGGCGGCACGGTGGTGCAGAGGACAGCACTGTCGCCTCACAGCAAGAAGGTCTCGGGTTCGAATCCAGGCCGGGGGCCTTTCTGTGTGGAGTTTGCATGTTCTCCCCCCCGTGGGTTTCCTCCGGTACTCGTGGGTTGATCGTGAAACAAAGTAAAACAAAAACAGACTACTATGCTTACGGTTTCCTCCCACAGTACAAAGACATGCACGTTAGGCTAATTGGAGAGTCTAAATTGCCCTGTATGTATGAGTGTGTGAGAGAATGGTGTATGTAGTGCCCTGCGATGGATTGGCGACCTGTCCAGGGTGTATTCCTGCCTCTCGCCCCAATGCATGCTGGGATAGGCTCCAGCCCTCCCGTGACCCTAATTAGGAATAAGCGGCTGAAGATGAGATGAGATGAGATGAGATGTAGATGAGTGGTTTATGGTCCGTTTGCAATGTGAACTTGCCTCCCCATAAGTAAGTTCTAAAATGTTCTACTGCCCGTACACATCCAAGAGCTTCACGCTCAATTTGTGAGTAACGCGTCTCTGTGGCTGTCAGTGAACAGCTTTCATAAGCAACGGATTTGTTCTTACCGCCTGCTTGCGTTTGCAACAACACTGCACCTAGTCCAACAGGACTCGCATCTGTAATCACAATGGTTGGTGCATCCAATTTAAAATAAATGGTTGACTTACCAGTGCTTATGTCATGTCTCTGAATGACTTTTCAGTCTTTCTTGTCAGTTTTCTGAGTGGTTCTGACACGTTGGCGTAATTTGGTGGTGCTTTGCTAATTGCTTCCACTTTCCTAGGATCTGGTTTGATTCCGTCTCCTGAGATCACATGACCTAGTATTTCAATCTGGTCTAGACCTAAGACGCATTTATCCCGGTTCAGTGTAAGCACTTTCTCCTGAAATCTCTGAAAGATTTTTCTCAGTCTCTGTTCCAACTGGCTTTCATCATCGGCATAGACTACCATGTCGTCCATGTAATATACAATGCCTGGCATTCTGCTTATCAGTGAGTCCATAGCTTTTTGGTAGGCTTCAGCTGCGCTCGACAAACCGAATGGGACCTTTTTGTAATGGTAGCACCCTCTGTGAGTAATTAAGGTGGTCAGACTTCTTGATTCAGGGGCTAATTCAATTTGCCCAAAGCCCTTCCTGGCATCTAGTTTAGCGTACATTTTTGATCCCTGTACTGCTTGCAGTATACTATCAACTGTTGGTACTGAATGCCTCTCTAATAACTGACTTATTTTAACTGTTGGTACTGGACGCCTCTCTCTAATAACTGACTTATTTTAACTGTTGGTACTGGACGCCTCTCTAATAACTGACTTATTTTAACTGTTGGTACTGGATCCCTCTCTCTAATAACTGACTTATTTTAACTTGGTACTGGATGCCTCTAATAACTGACTTATTTGCTTCTCTAAGATCTACACACAGTCTCATTTCAGCAGTGTCTTTCTTAGGAGTGAGCAGTACATTTAAAACCCATTCTGATCCCTCATTAACCTCTTCTATAATGTCCTGCTCTAACATTTTATCCAACTCCTGATTCACGGCTTCTTTCATGTGGTAGGGTGTTGGTCTCAGTTTTTGTGCTACTGGTGGTACTGATTCATTCACAGTGACTTTGTGCCTAAAACCTTTGACTTGACCTAGTCCTTTAAAAAGTGGTCCGAATTCCTCAGTTATTTTCTTGAATCTTTCTGAAGATTGTTCAATTGAGTTAACTGTTTCCTTTCTATTCAGCATGTTCAGTGTGAAACTAGCCATTATGCCTAACAGTGCTTCTACATCTCCCTTAATCACCTAGATATCATCTTTTGTTCTACAGCCTTTCCGGGTCAGCTCTGCTTCAAAGAAACCAATGCAAGAAAGCGGGGTCTTTTGTCCGTATGCATAAAATCTTTTGGTTGTCGATTTCAGCTTTGTGCTGTTATTAAACAGTCTATTATAAAGTCCATGCCCTATGAAGTTTCAGCTATTTCCTGTGTCTATCACCATTTTCACTTTTTGTTCATTAATCTGAATTGTTTCTTTGCCCTCTGGATCCACTGAATAAATAAACTCATTTGAATCTGATGATGGTTCTTTCACTACTCTAACTGGTTTTCCTAATTTAGACTTAAATTTGTCACTATTTCTGTCATTTTTCTTTTAGTCTGATGGGTTGTTTTTCTTTCGACAAACTCATGCATTATGACCGGTTTTCTTACAATACAAGCACTTTGCTTTTTTTGCTCCACAGTCATCCATATTATGAGTTGACAATTCACATCTATGACACAAGAGGTCGCTGTTGTCCTTACTTTGATTCGCGCCTTTACTTGAATCTCCTGCGCTCTCTCCGTGCAGGGTAAGCACCGTGTCTCGTGCTCTTATTGAAGTTAACATGGCTTCTGCTTGAGCGGCCTCAAAAAATCTTGCCACTTTAAGAGCCCTTTCCAAGTTAAGCCCTTCTTCTTGAAATAATTTGTCACGGAGTCTCTTATTCGCACATTTTTCAACGAGTTGATCTTGTAACATATCGGATTCCAGCGATCCGAATTCACA
This sequence comes from Aldrovandia affinis, assembly GCA_029706075.1. NCBI lineage: Eukaryota > Metazoa > Chordata > Actinopteri > Notacanthiformes > Halosauridae > Aldrovandia > Aldrovandia affinis. Next base: position 33,451 of record JAINUG010000694.1, read on the forward strand.
CGATCTAGCTAGTTCTCTCAATGCTTATTAACAAGGAGCTAGCTTGCTAAGTATTCCTTAGTAGCTTGTCAAAAACCACTAGGTAAGTGGTTTTGGTGTTCGCAGAAAATGCACATATGAAATGTTATAAATGTTGTACAAAACAATGGTCAAGTCAAAAAGTGGCTGTTTGTGAAGACTGCATTTTAATGCACCATTTGCTCATCTTTCATTTTAATGTCTCGATACATTATAGGGTGCAAACATTCTTTTAAGTATTTCTACCTTTATAGTGCAACCCAAATATGTTTTCATTAACGTGCCTTTTAATTATTTTGTGCTGCCTCCAGAGACCGCTACCTGCGAAGGATGCAAGCAGACTGACAGACGGGAGAAGAATGGAGTATAATCAGAATGCAGGCAACAGGAAGTGGAGGAGCTGCCCACAATTGTCATGTCCTTATGAAGACATTAAGGAAGAATCTGTGATGGACAGCACAGATTATACTGGGGTGGAGCCGAGATCAAGTCTGAACACAAGTGGAAACACAGAGGAGAGGAAAGACAGGAAGACTGGATATGGGATGAGCAGGGAGGAAAAAGACATACTGTTCAACATGAAGGAGGAGGAAGGAGAGAGGTGTACGAGTGTGAAAATGGAGAGGGAGGAAGGTGTGACAGATGAAGAGGGACTTTGGAGGGAGCAAGAAAAAGAGAGGGTTGAACAGGAGAGAGATCTAAACAATCAAACGGCCCCAACTGACAGAAGGGAGAAGAATGGAGTAAAATCAGAATGTGGGCAACAGGAAGGGGAACTGTCCACTCTTGTCATGTCCTTATTGCTAAAACAGCCAAGAGTGCTGATTCGCCGACTTGAATTCACAAATATCTCAGTTCCTGTGTCATCACCTCCACATTCCCTGTCCAACAAAAGAGATCAGGGAACAAGATTTCCATGGAGACGGCATGAGCTCTCGCCAGTGAGCATGAGATCACTGGGGTCAAAGGGGCAGGTTGTGACCCGGAAGAGGAGGATGAATAGCCAATTGGAAAGATCCCTGAAAGCTTCATCAAGGAACGAGTAAGAATCAATTGTGAAATGGACAAAGTCTCTTCTCATTGCTGTCAAGTCTTACACAAAATAATGTGCCTTTTGCAGGAGCTGTGCTGAAGCCTCCTGTAGCTCTCCTGTCATCACCCCTAGGAACCCAAACACAGGTTAAGATCCCTGCTAATCATTTTCTCTGGGTGCAAACTGAGCCCTTTGGCCTAGACATTGCTAGCTCTAGTCAGGGCTATAGAAAGGGGATGTAATAATTTAGCAAACAGAAGAAAGAGAAGTCTAGCCTGTGCTAGCTTGAGATGGTTGACTGGTGGCAATGCAGAACATTTAAGATTTTGGGGAAAAGGACAACAAACAAGACAACAGTCCTTAAGCACCATTATTGGACATTTAAGGCTATATGAAACCAATATTGAGATGATTTGTGCTTTATCACTGAAGTGCCTATTTGACTGATATGATTTTGTCTGTAGAGAAACCCTGTATTAGGGAGGAGATGGGCCTGGAGGGGCAATGTATCACTTCTAATATAAAACCTCACTTTTCTTATTTGGTCTTCAGCATTGTATCCATTTGTACTTTCTCTCATTTCCGGTTGGGTTTATCAGCACCTGCTTACTTGTATATTTCCAAAAAGCTTAATATCTCCTTTATGCCTTCTCTCTCCTCAGGACACCTTGTTGAGGTGTCGTCTCAGGTCTTTGCCTGCTCTCAGTGCCCATTCGATCACATGGAGGAAGTGAAACTTCACCACCACATTGAGAGGGTTCACCCAGAGGAGTACAGCAGGAGTCTGAGGTCTGGAGAAAATGGAGCAGAGAACCCACTGCCTCCCAGCAGCACACATCAGCACCCCACACCACCTAAGACTCTCCCCACCCCAACACAGTCACACACAGGCACTCCAGGGGCCCACACATGCTACCAGTGTGGGATGGGCTTCATGTCTGAACCCTTGCTGAAAAAACACCAGCGAATCCATACAGGGGAGCGTCCATGCCACTGCTCCCAATGTGGGAAGAGTTTCAGCACATTGCAGCACCTGAAGCAACACCAGCGAGCTCATACAGGGGAACGTCCATACCACTGTTCCCAATGTGGGAAGAGTTTCACTCAGTCAAGTTCACTGACGGTACACCAGCGAACTCACACAGGGGAGCGCCCGTACCACTGCTCCCAGTGTGGGAAGAGTTTCAGCACATTGCAGCACCTGAAGCAACACCAGCGAACTCATACAGGGGAACGTCCATACCACTGTTCCCAATGTGGGAAGAGTTTCACTCAGTCAAGTTCATTGATGGTACACCAGCGAACTCATACAGGGGAGCGCCCGTACCACTGTTCTCAATGTGGGAAGAGTTTCAGCACATTGCAGCAACTCAGGCAACACCAGCAAATCCATACAGGGGAGCACCCATACCACTGTTCCCAGTGTGGAAAGAGTTTCACTTATCCAAGTTTGCTGGTGCTACACCAGCGAACTCATACAGGGGAACGTCCATACCACTGTTCCCAATGTGGGAAGAGTTTCACTCAGTCAGATTCACTGAAGCTACACCAGAGAATCCATACAGGGGAGCGTCCATACCACTGCTCCCAGTGTGGGAAGAGTACCACTGCTCCCAGTGTGGGAAGAGTTTCAGCACATTGCAGCACCTGAAGCAACACCAGCGAACACATACAGGGGAACGTCCATACCACTGTTCCCAATGTGGGAAGAGTTTCACTCAGTCAAGTTCATTGATGGTACACCAGCGAACTCATACAGGGAGCGCCCGTCACTGTTCTCAATGTGGGAAGAGTTTCAGCACATTGCAGCAACTCAGGCAACACCAGCAAATCCATACAGGGGAGCACCCATACCACTGTTCCCAGTGTGGAAAGAGTTTCACTTATCCAAGTTTGCTGGTGCTACACCAGCGAACTCATACAGGGGAACGTCCATACCACTGTTCCCAATGTGGGAAGAGGTTCACTCAGTCAAATTCACTGAAGCTACACCAGAAAACCCATACAGGGGAGCGCCCGTACCACTGCTCCCAGTGTGGGAAGAGTTTCAGTCTATTTGGCAATCTGAAGAAACACCAGCGGATTCACACAAGCAAGCTCCCTAAAGCAGAACCAGGGCTGGAGTGATCGATGGGCTGTGTCTTGCAGCTTGTTGGCTCCAGTCCTTTGCCGCCTGGAACTATAGCATGCCTAGCCCGCAGCAGCTGAAGAGGTTTTATCAAAAAGATGTTGATTTTCTTTGATGTAATCAATCAATTATTGGATATGGACCATGTAATCAATTATTTTATATGATATGCAGAGTTGTAAAGCAATTTTTCTGGCTTTCTCTCTCTTTTCTCTCTGAGCAATCCAAAAACGTTAATCATAACCGCATGTGGCTATGAGTGACACACACACACACACACACAAACACACACACACATACATAAATGCACACAAACACATACACAGGGGCTTCATCCTCAAAATTCTTCCCTCTCTCTTCTTTTTACCATAAATGGACCTAAAGTCTAAAAAATAAATAATGTATGAACATTTTAAGTCACATGATTAGTAATATGATGTCATTTTCTGTAAGCGAATATTGCAAGCTAAGAGTTTGGATCATTTCCATAAAAGGTAAAAAGTTCAATTTACGGTACTGGATTGGCTAGAGTATCTCTATACATTACTGAATGATAGACTGGATACAGGCTATATTCTCTTTAGAATCTTCCCAGAAGCATGTTTTTGGTTTGCTGAGAGAGCTCTGATTTTTGTAACTTTGAAAAAGTGGTTTTGTTACCTGTATTCTGTTTTAAGAGATTTTCAGTAAACTACTATTATTGAAAGAAACTGTTTTGTAATTTCTCATATCTTTAGGGAGACAACACTTACACAAAGAACCCATTTTGAAGAAGACTATTTTTACCAAACAAAATTCATCATCAGCACACCTGAAGTGGATCCACTTGTTTACTCAGTATAAAAGCTGCACCCACCTGTGCTCACTTGGCTGAAATTCCATTCAGGGAAAGGGGTGGATGTAGTGAGAATCAGAATAAAGTGCTCAAAGTTCGAACTGGAACTCTGTTTGTTGTATTTGGAAAGCCACTTTGATTGCAATTTGGCTTGTTTGTTTGACCTGGTAACCAGTCTAGCTGACCAGTGATGGAGAGCAGCAATAGGTGTTTGCTAATATAGTAAAACATCAGTGTTGTACCTGTATGTAAAAAAAAAACCCAAATGAGTCTTTAAACATTTCACCGAAAGAAGAGGAGCGAGAGAAATGGCTTTAATTTATTAAGGTTCGGTGCACTCTCCCGTCTTCTATATGAAAAACACAGGACTCGTTACTGATGTAGGTGAATAGGTGTATTCTGCCTTTTGTAGTTCTAGTTCATAATCTTACAGTATTACAGTAATATTTGTCATGGATGCTTTTATATTACTTTGGTTTGTTATTATATGCTGTGTACATAAACAGCATAGCTATCAGTAGCTATCTTGCCATTGTGATAGCTCATTGAGGTTTGTTTCTATACATTAGTTCAAATATAATGCATATTTAGAATCATTTATACATGTTAATGGAATTTTATGTATGTTACAGCTGGCTCTTTAATGTTGTGCATTTTATATTGTACATACATTCATACCCCCCACTCCCCAAAAGCCTGTGGCTTTAATAAATAATGTTTCACCAACACATCTTTTTGATTTCTGCGCATGACATTTCATAATCAGTGCTGTACTTACTTTATTCTGCTCCTGAGAACATTTTGTTTGCAGCCTTTTGAAACTACATAAAAAACTATGCATTTCTACAAATACATGATAGAACACACAATACAGAAGAAAAAACTACATTTACATTTACATTTTAAGCATTTAGCAAAAAGTCAATTTCATTCACATTACAATAACACAAATGTGCGAATATAGTGTTGGCACACTGCCCCTTAGCTTCTGCTGCAGCCAATGGTAGCTTCACAATGTAATTTCAGGATCTACTAGGGCATAAAGTGTGGGATTGGACATAATAATAACATAATAAGGACATTTTGTTTGCAGTCTTTTGCAACCATATAAAAACAATGCATTTCTACAAACACATGACATAACACACAATACCCAAGAAAAAAAGTCAATTTCATTCACATTACAGTAACACAAATAGCATTGGCACACTGCCCCTTAGCTTCTGCTGCAGCTAATGGTAGTTTCACAATGACATTTCAGGATCTACATAGGCCTACTAAGCCATAAAGTGTGGGATCCTCAAATTACATTATGAAGCCAACATTAGCCACAGAAAAGCAGCAGAAGCCATGGGGCAGTGTATCAACACTACTGGTCCAGACTACTTACCAGTTTTAATAGAATTATGCCATTTGGGTGACTATCCTTGTAAAAGCAGTGATTACAATTCATGTTTTACAACCATTTAGAAGATATATGTGAAAGAATGAGTGAATAATCAGCACAATTATGTGTTATAAAAAATAAGACGCAGACATCAATGAACTATGGACATTTTATTCGTAGAATTTTGTACACTATGACGAGGTTGAAGGTGGAGATTGTACTGTGCTGTATGAGACAAGTCCTCTCAACTTTTACCTTTCATATCAGGTACTAATCTAGTTGCCCTTCTTTGTATGTTTTCCAGCGCTTCTACATCTTTCTTGTAGTGTGGTGCCCAGAACTGCACACTTTACTCTAAGTGAGCTCTGACAAGGGCATTATAGAACTTCTACATAACCACCTTTGATTCATACTCAGTACTTTGGCTATATATCCCAGCATCCTGTTGGCCTTTTTCACTGCTACAGCACACTGCTTAGAAGTGGATACTTTCATCAACTACAGCTCCTAACTGTAATTGAACATATTCTTGTTCCCATCTCCTTCCACAAAATACTCCTTATATTTTTATTTCCAATATAATATATGCCATTTAGCAGATGCTTTTATTCAAAGCGAAAACATGTATGTAAAGAATACATACATTTTTCAGTATATGTGGTCCCAATGGGAATCAAACTCACAACCTAAGCGTTGTTAGTGACATGCTCTACCTAATGAGCCACAGAGGACCACACATTTATCACATGCATAACTTCACATTTAGCTATATTGAATGTCATCTTGGGTTACTTTATTCGATTCCAAGTTTTGGATCATCTGAAAATGTAACTGTTAGCTACTAACATCCCTATGAAGACCATTTATATAAATAAGTAAGAGCAGAGGTCCTAGCACCGATCCCTGTGGGACTCCACTGCCAACCATGACAAGGTAAGATGGGACTCCTCCTACAAGCCAAATTGCAATTCAAGTAGCTTTCCAAATACACCAAACAGAGTTCCAGCACAGTCTGGGGTCTCAAACTAGAAGTTCGAGCACTTTATTCTGATTCTCACTACAACCACCCCTTTCCCTGAATGGTATTTCAGCCAATTGAGCAACAGATGGGTGGAGCTTTTGTACTGAATAAACAAGCGGATCCGCTTCAGCTGTGCTGCCTCGGGCTGGGCATGCAACAGTTCCAGGCTGCTAAGAACTGGAGCCAACGAGCTGGAAGACACAGCTCATTGATCACCCCACCCCTGATTCTGCTTCAGGGTGCTTGCTTGTGTGAATCCGCTGGTGTTTCTTCAGATTACCAACTTCACTGAAACTCTTCCCACATTGGGAGCAGTGATACGGACGCTCCCCTGTGTGAATCAGTAGGTGTCGTTTCAGGTGCTGCAATGTGCTGAAACTCTTCTCACATTGGGAGCAGGGGTACGGACGCTCCCCTGTATGGATTTGCTGGTGTAGCGTCAGTGAATTTGCCCGAGTGAAACTCTTCCCACATTGGGAGCAGTGGTATGGGCGCTCCCCCGTGTGAATCCGTTGGTGCTTTTTTAAATCACCTAATAGGCTGAAACTCTTCCCACACTGGGAGCAGTGGTGCGGGCGTTCCCCTGTATGAGTTCGCTGGTGTAGTGTCAGTGAACTTGGATAAGTGAAACTCTTCCCACACTGGGAGCAGTGGTACGGGCGCTCGCCTGTATGGATTTGCTGGTGTTGCTTCAGTTGCTGCAATGTGCTGAAACTCTTCCCACATTGGGAGCAGGGGTGCGGACGCTCCACTGAATGAGTTCGCTGGTGTAGCGTCAGTGAACTCGACCGATTGAAGCTCTTCCCACACTGGGAGCAGTGGTATGGGCGCTCCCCTGTGTGAATCCGTTGGTGTTTTTTTAAATCACCTACTAGGCTGAAACTCTTCCCACACTGAGAGCAGAGGTATGGCCGTTCCCCTGTATGAGTTCGCTGGTGTAGCGTCAGCGAACTTGACTGAGTGAAACCCTTCCCACACTGGGAGCAGTGGTATGGCCGTTCCCCTGTATGAGTTCGCTGGTGTAGCGTCAGTGAACTTGACTGAATGAAACCCTTCCCACACTGGGAGCAGTGGTATGGACGCTCCCCTGTATGGATTCGCTGGTGTTTTTTCAGCAAGGGTTCAGATCTGAAGCTCGTCCCACACTGGGAGCATGTGTGGGGCCCTGGAGTGCCTGTGTGTGACTGTGTTGGGGTTGGGAGAGTCTTAGGCGGTGTGGGGTGCTGATGTGTGCTGCTGGGAGGCAGTGGGTTCTCTGCTCCCTTTCCTCCAGACCTCAGACTCCTGCTGTACTCCTCTGGGTGAACCTTCTCAATGTGCTGGTGAAGTTTCACTGACTCCATGTGAACAAATGGGCACTGAGAGCAGGTAAACACCTGACACGACACCTCAACAAGGTGTCCTGAGAAGAGAGAAGGCATAAAGGAGATATTAAGCTTTTAATATATAATATATAAGTAAGCAGGTGCTGATAAGCCCAACCGTAATTGAGAGAAAGTACAAATGGATACAATGCTGAAGACCAAATAAGAAACGTGAGGATTTATATGAGAATCTCCTCCCTATTACAGGGTTTCTCTAAAGACAAAATCATATCAGTCGAATAGGCACCTCAGTGATAAAGCAGAAATCATCTCAATATTGGTTTCATATAGCCTTAAATGTCCAGTAATGGTGCTTAAGGACTTTTGTCTTGTTTGTTGTCCTTTTCCTCCAAATCTTAAATGTTCTGCATTGCCACAAGCTAACCATCTCCAGCTCTGTGCTAGACTTCCCTTTCTTCTGTTTGCTAAATTATTACATCCCCTTTCTATTGGCTGACAATGCCCTGACTAGAACTAGCAATGTCTAGGCCAAAGGGCTCAGTTTGCACCCAGAGAAAATGATTAGCAGGGATCTTAACCTGTGTTTGGGTTCCTAGGGGTGATGACAGGAGAGCTACAGGAGGCTTCAGCACAGCTCCTGTAAAAGGCACATTATTTTGTGTAAGACTTGACAGCAATGTGGAGAAAAGACATTGTCCATTTCACAATTGATTCTTACCCATTCATTGATGAAGCTTTCAGGGATCTTTCCAATTGGCTAATCATCTTCCTCTTCCGGGTCACGACCTGCCCCTTCGACCCCAGTGACCTCGTCCTCACTGGCGAGAGCTCATGCAGTCTCCATTGATATCCTGTTCGCTGGTCTCTTTTGTTGGACAGGGAATGTGGAGGTGATGACACAGGAACTGAGATGTTTGTGAATTCAAGTCGGCGAATCAGCACTCTCGGCTGTTTTACCAATAAGGACAAGACCAGAGTGGACAGTTCCCCTTCCTGTTGCCCACATTCTGATTTTACTCCATTCTTGTCCCTTATGTCAGTTGAGGGCATTTGATTGTTTAGATCTCTCTCCTGTTCAACCTTTTGTTTTTCTTGCTCCCTCCAAAGTCCCTCTTCATCTCTCACACCATCCTCCCTCTCCATTTTAACACTCATACACCGCTCTCCTTCCTCCTCCTTCATGTTGAACAGTATGTCTTTTTCCTCCTTGCTCATCCCATATCCAGTCTTCCTGTCTTTCCTCTCCTCTGTGTTTTCACTTGTGTTCAGACTTGATCTCGGCTCCACCCCTGTATAATCTGTGCTGTCCATCACAGATTCTTTCTTCATGTCTTCATAAGGACATGACAATTGTGGGCAGCTCCTCCACTTCCTGTTGCCTGCATTCTGATTATACTCCATTCTTTTCCCCTCTGTCAGCCTGCTTGCATCCTTTGCAGGTAGCGGTCTCTGGAGGCAGCACAAAAAAATTAAAAGGCACATTAATGAAAACATATTTGGGTTGCACTATAAAGGTAGAATTGCTTCAAAGAATGTTTGCAGCATATAATGTATTGGGACATGTTTTAAAATGAAAGATGGACAAATGGTGCATTAAAATGCAGTCTTCACAAACAGCCGCTTTTTGACTTGACCATTGTTTTGTACAACATTTATAATATTTCATTTCATAGGTGCATTTGCTGCCAACACCAAAACCACTTACCTAGTGGTTTTTGACAGAATCTACTAAGGAATACTTAGCGAGCTAGCTCCTTGTTAATAAGCAAACATTTGAAGGAATTTGTCGATTAATATAAAAAGTACACATTTTAACTACAACTGCTCATCCTACCAGCTGCTGCAAAAGGGATCCCCACAGGATCGGTGCTGGGACCTCTACTCTTCCTTATTTACATAAATGATCTTGATAGAGATGTTCCTAGCAAAATTGTTCCGCAGAACCTGGCAACCTAATACGTTTATAATAACCACCCTTCACTGCTTTCTTGGCAGCTTCAAACAATAAAAAATATAATCACCTCTGACATTTTGCCAACTCATGTGACAACAGTTGCAGACCACTTCATGCAGAAATTTCGTACGTTCATAACAAGCCAAATTTCACAAAAATTGGTTGAGAATTAAGCGAGTTACAGTAGATTTTCTCAGGGCAAGTCTGCATCTCTCAATGTGTTTGTTTAGATGTGGATCTTGCCCGCGCCAATATGGCGGCCGTGCAGACGTATCACTGTAACAATAGCAGCCCTTGCGGTATCTAAGCTTTTATACCTATGGACAAAACGATAGCTTATTAGCAACATACGGAACAGTATTTAATATTGTTGTTATTACTAGATAGTTAGCTAGTTCAGTTGGCTCACTAGTTAGTGAGATTGCTAATAAGCTAGTTAAATTACGGTTAGCCAAGTTAGCTATATAAACTAATATACGCGGTTTATGCTGCTGTATTATTAATCCATTTTCGGTTTTTCAATTGGCGTCCTAACCCTGTAAGCCTTCAATACTGTAGCGGTTAATGCCATGGAATTAAGACTCAAGAGACCTTGCTTTTCCATTTCAGTGCTACTGCTTTATAATAACAAAAGCGTGACGCACTAGGGAATACGACAATAACACCCCAAAAGTACAGGGGCCACTATTTGCACAAACACACATGCTGGACGATAGTGGTGTGTCATTCGTGAATGATTAGTTCCTTTTGAATGATTAGTTCCTTTTGAATGAATCCTTTTGGTGAACGAAAGGAACTGACTCACCTCTGTGTCGGATTCATTCCTTTGGTTAATCTAAAGTTGGCATTTGTTGAAACTGCACCGAGTCCTATTTAACAATTTCCACCATTGGAAATTGCTATCTGTAGCAGCCATTAGCCAACGACAGCACTGAAGTGCTTGAGCAAGGCGGCTCTTTGAGTCCCTCCCGTCGAGCTGAGCGAAAGCAACAGTGACCCCGCATTCTAACAGGGGGCGATACTAGGCTAATAAAACGCCCAGTGGGCGTTCAACCCCGCTTGACTGGCTTCCTCAAAAATGCTTCCGACGTGCTTACAAAATTTTTGCATGGTAAACGAATAGTTCATCATAGATTTTGAGAATCTTTATTATAAATATTAGTTGGCTAACAGTATTGTTTCCTTCAATTATGAACCGCAAACTCAAACTCAGAAGGCTTTTTGCAATTGCGGCCATTTACTTGCGCTGGAAACAGCTGGCAATTTGTCTCCGGTATGTTTTCCAAACGTTTTTCCAAACGTACCCATGCGATACAAAAATAGCCTTTTAACCAACACAAACATTAAATAAGATGTATGTAGGCCATATAAGTTTAGCTAGCTGTAAATATTTATGCTTTTAGGATTAAATAAAGTATGGGGGTACTGCAGACCGCTGTTAACAGTGTCTCCTCATTTATGTTGAAGTGTCGGAACTAGGAACAACATTTTTGCATGGTAAACGAATAGTTCATCATAGATTTTGACAATCTTTATTATAAATATTAGTTGGCTAGCAGTATTGTTTCCTTCAATTATGAACCGCAAACTCAAACTCAGAAGGCTTTTTGCAGGATTAAATAAAGTATGGGGTACTGCAGACCGCTGTTAACAGTGTCTCCTCATTTATGTTGAAGTGTCGGAACTAGGAACAACATTTTTGCATGGTAAACGAATAGTTCATCATAGATTTTGAGAATCTTTATTATAAATATTAGTTGGCTAGCAGTATTGTTTCCTTCAATTATGAACCGCAAACTCAAACTCAGAAGGCTTTTTGCAATTACGGCCATTTACTGGCGCTGGAAACAGATCGCAATTTGTCTCTGGTACGTTTTCCAACCGTTTTTCCAAACGTACCCATGCGATAAAAAATAGCCTTTTAACCAACACAAACATTAAATAAGATGTATGTAGGCCATATAAGTTTAGCTAGCTATAAATATTTATGCTTTTAGGATTAAATAAAGTATGAGGGTACTGCAGACCGCTGTTAACAGTTTCTCCTCACTCATGTTGAAGTGTCAGAACTAGGAACAAAATTTCGGTGTTGTGTTGGTTTCCGCGTGGAAGGTAAAGAGAGCAAGACATGGGCGATATCGCCCGAAAGTTCAGAATTTTCAACTTTTCTGTGTCGCCGCCACGCCCACAAATCGGCCAATCGGTCAGGTGGCGGAAGTCGCCCACTCTCATAGAGAATCAATGCATTTCCGGCAGCTTGTCGCCAAATCGCCCCGTTAGAATGCGGGGTTTGAGTCCCTCCCGTCGGGGTGAGCGAAAGCAACAGTAACTCCAGTTCCTGGAACTCGACATGCTGTTGCTCTCGTTCCTCGTTCTACGGGTCCGGATCAGGAACGAGACACTAGCCTATGTAGTCGCTGCAGCTCTATGTCTCTCCCTCCCCATAATGTCTTCATATTGCAATGACGAACTTGTCTGAGACTGACCCCGCATTCTAACAGGGGGCGATACTAGGTGAATAAATTGCCCAGTGGGCGTTCCCCACGCTTGAATGGCTTCCTCAAAAATGCTTCCGACGTGCTTACAACATTTTTGCATGGTAAACGAATAGTTCATCATAGATTTTGAGAATCTTTATTATAAATATTAGTTGGCTAGCAGTATTGTTTCCTTCAATCATGAACCGCAAACTCAAACTTGGAAGGCTTTTTACAATTGCGGCCATTTACTTGCGCTGGAAACGGCTCGCAATTTGTTTCCGGTACGTTTTTCCAAACGTACCCATGCGATAAAAAAAATTGCTTTTTAACCAACACAAACATTAAATAAGATGTATGTAGGCCATATAAGTTTAGCTAGCTATAAATATTTATGCTTTAAGGATTAAATAAAGTATGGCGGTACTGCAGACCGCTGTTATCAGTTTCTCCTCATTTATGTTGAAGTGTCGGAACTAGGAACCAAATTTCGGTGTTGTGTTGGTTCCACGTGGAAGGTAAAAACAGCAACACATGAATTTGATTGGCTCTTACCGGGCGATATCGCCCGGAAGTTCCGAATTTTCAACTTTTCTGTGTCGCCGCCACGCCCACAAATCGGCCAATCGGCCAATCACCGGAAGTCACCCGCTCTCATAGACAATCAATGCATTTCGGGCAACTAGTTGCCGAATCGCCCCCTGTTAGAATCAGGGGTGAGTATAAAATTCAAAGCAACTGGTTTACACTAGTTGCTTAGCCCAGCAGTTACATCTGAGAAACACTCAGCCTATAGCCTACTCCCAATTAGTAAATAAATAAACCGTGAACAAAAGAGGCTATTTACCAACGGAGACGTCACAATATTTTTGAAGGCACTCGCGAACTTGGTCTAGTCTCAACTCGAGAAATGAAACCACATCATTATATTCCTTTATTCAAACATAATATGCTAGGCTATATGAATGCATCACAACTTTGTTGATAATTCCAGGTCAACATTGTTTTAATTAGGGCTGATCCCATTTAGTCGACTGGTCGATTGTTTGGTCGATGGACTGTTGGTCGACTGAGATTTGTTTTGGTCAAGCAGTCGCGCGAAAAAAATAAATATATATATATTTTTTAATTCTCCATGCAGCATGAGACACCTAGATTCGCGCCACAGTTCGGCACGCTTGTCAGTAGAATAATCCATTCTGGATGCTGCGGGTATGGCAGTATATGTTCTCTTTAAATTATATTAGGCAGTTAAGGTAATAATAATGTTGTGAATAATTCTGCAAAACTAATAAAAGTTACATTTTATAATAAATATGTTTTGCTAATTGTATGGTTTATATATTTATAACTAACATGCGTAAAACCCCCCCTTTCATGTAGCCTATATTGTATCCTTTTTGTTTTAGGCACACGAATGTGCATTTTAATTGTAACCTAAGATTTGCCTACAGTTAAGATTAGTGATATAGGCATACTTTGATTACTCATTTTGATATAACCTAAGAACATAATGTAAAAGAAAAAATCTGGAGTATGGCAGCATTTCGTTGTAGTCGCGTGTAAGGGAAAAATTTAATTAGGGACAGGTCGCTTTCAGCTTTACTAAAGAAGTTGTTTCTGCTTCCACGAGCAGGTCAAACATTTTGTCCTCATATCGCGTACCATCCTGTCGGGAAGAGATAAGTGTGTATTGCTAGAAGTGGGAGAGAAACAACTCAAGGCATGTTTGGGAAAGGATGAGAAACAAGGCATGTTTGGGTTGAGGATGGCAGTCATGGGGCGTCAAGGTCAGTTCCTGTTGGGAATGAGTTTCATTATTGCACTGTATAAATCATAATAACACGGATGGAAAGGTATTACTGGGTCATGGGTGAGAGTTGCCTCATCCTAATGTATGCAAGGAATGTGTATGTTGGGAGGGTAAAACGTGTGTCTGGGCCCCCATCAATAAAGGAGGGTTTCAACCATGACCAATGGGTGAAACTCGCAAGGGGCGATGGTCACCTCAAATGTAAAAGATATATACTGTTGTATTTCCTTTATCTCGTCGGAGATACTCTGACATTCTTAACGCAAGAGTGTAAGACTGCTCTCCTGTTTTGAAGCAGTAATAAAACATTATTTGAACTTTGAGAACACAGTCTCGCTTCCTTTGAATAGTAGAATTTCCACGACATGCGGACGATCCAAAAAAAGTGGAATGTAAACTTTGCAAGCGCTTTTCCAAGGCAGGGTTTATCATTAATAAAACGAGGCGCAGCCTTTGCCAAAAATGTGGACAAGCTAGTGTTCCTGTGCCATAACATGAAATGACTGGGGAAGCAGGCCATCGGATGGTCTCCGACTCGAGTAAGTTATTTTCGATAGGATATAGCCACTTTATGTTCGGCTTTAGGCTACAATTTAAGACATTAGGCTATGTGTGATCATTCGTTTGTTAGCCAATTTTTTTGCAAAATAGATTTTAAATCCCAATGAGACCAACCTGGTTAATTAAATAAAACATAACCTATGCACTAGAATGTGTTATGGTTGTGGTCAAATAAAAGCATCAGCCTATTATGTGGCCATACCACAACTTCACAAGCGCAACAGCAGAATCTGCAAGGGCAGCATGAAGAGTTTTTTTTCTTTCAGGTAATCTTGAACTCCGGCTCCATAAAGTCATTAGCCTATTGTTACTCATTTGTGTCATTCACTTAAGAAAGTTATAAAACATGAGACAAGCGCAGTGTGCATATAGTTGTATTTATTCAAACAAATACAGTGTGTCATATAGAAGGAAAAAAAATAGTTTCGACCAATCGGAAAAAACGGACGACTGTTGGTCGACCAAGATTTGTTTTAGTTGGGGACAGCCCTAGTTTTAATATTGGTGCAGATAGCTTGGTGAACAATGTAGGCTATGATGCACTAGGGAGTGCTTGCCGCACGTTAAGTACCATAGTTTTGTATCTCCCTGTTCTACTTCCTCTGCATCTAACACCACATGCAACCTCCCTATCCCAGTCTGTGTCTCCTCTTCTAGATTTCCTAGGAGAGATTCTACTCACAGGCACAACCCCTCCAATCTCATCCACCCTCCTAGATCTCCCAGTGTCGACGTGATGGTAGCAGGTGGACTATGGAACTGCCAGTCCGCTGTCGGGAAGGCCGATTTCATCTCGGCCCAGGCCTCACTACTCTCCCTGCAGTTCCTGGCGCTCACGGAGACGTGGATCACTCCACAGAACACGGCCACCCCTGCTGCTCTCTCCGTTGCCTACACCTTCTCCCACACTCCACGACCCACAGGCAGAGGTGGAGGGACAGGTATACTGATCTCCCCCCTGTGGAGATTTGGTATTTTCCTCTTCCTCACCCTCCTCCTTTGAATTTCATGCTGTCACTGGTGCTTGCTTTTCAAGCGTCTAGAGCAGGCTTACTCAACAGGCGGCCCGCGGGCCGCATACGGCCCATTAACCTTTATTTTGTGGCCCCCAACATGCCTGGTTATGAATGTATTAATCATTATAATTAGCCCCCAAAAGTCGTGTGAAAATTAAGCAGTGCCAGGGTTTCCGTTAGAAAAAATTGGTGCCGGTCGACGTGTCCTGGAAGATTTCAATGTCCCGGACAAATGGGAGAAATTCCGGTCAAATATTATCTGTGTTTATTGAGCTTAAAAACAATTGATAGGCAAGCTATATAAAGGCATCATGAAGGCATGTAGATTTATAATATTTTTTATTGAAAAGTAGGCTACTTTTGCTTATACATTATATTCCAAATAAAATAAATCCCGTCAATAGACTCACGTGCATAACGTTATTTTAAAAATAAATAAATAAATATTACGCTAGCCTACACTCGTTGGGGCACGTAAACACAAAGAATTTCCTTCAGCTTTAGGCCTACATATTCTGAAATAAAATAAAACAGAATAAAAACTATTTGCAAACAAACAAAAAGTTACATGTAGACCTATCTGGCTCATATCATTTTAATTACGGCGTGCTGCTGCCAACTTGAAATCAAATCATTTCCGTTCGCTACAGACCTGTTCTCAGATAAAATAAAATAGAATAAAAACTATTTGAAAAAAATATATAATAATAACCTATTGCTGGCTCATATCATTTTACTTCTTACGCTTTTTCGCATTGTGCTTAGAGGGAAAACAGGGTTTTCAACCCTGTGTGGGAAATGGAATTAGCTTTTGCGGAGATAGCTACATGGAAAGCCAATGTGTCTCATCTGTCAAAAAACAATTGCTGTGTCAAAGCGAGCTAATCTACAACGCCACCACGAACAGCTTCACAATGAGTTCCGAGATGTCTATCCACCTGGCAGCGATCTCAGGAAACACAAAATACAAACGTTGCTAGGTGGGTTTCAAGCCCAGCAATCCATGTTCCGCAGCGTTGTTAAAAGCAGCTACAACTGAGAAACAATCAGATCTGAAAGTACTTGTGAAAAGAATGCAGACTCAGATTTCTCACTAGGAATAAGTAAGTTATTTTCCACCATGGCTTGCAAAGTTTATTTACCCACATAGGCTAACTGTGGTTTTTCTTTACTCAAATTGAGAATATTTTTTTCCACATTCAATGATGCTTTGCGATGCATTAAAAAAGAATAGCAAGACAAACTTTATTTACCCACATAACTGTTTTGTTACTCAAATGGAAAATATTGTTTTCATATTCCATGATGCCTTAGAATGCTATGTGTGACGGTGTCAGTTCTACCCGCAGCGAGTTTCGAACCGAGGGATCTCGACGCGACAAGAGAGCGATTAAGCTCGCGGAGCCAAAGACTCAAGTCTCTAACTCCGGGAACTAATCGCACTCTTATCCACGTCTGCAGCGGGTGCTCATTACTTGAGCTCACCCGTTACACTCTCCCCCTCGAAACTCATGCGGCAGCAACCACGGCCCGACTGATTGACATCAGTCCTGACATCCGAGTCACGGCACCAATGTGACGGTGTCAGTTCTACCCGCAGCGAGTTTCGAACCGAGTTTGGGATCTCGACGCGACAAAAAGAGAGCGATTAAGCTCGCGGAGCCAAAGATGACATGTTTCAATCTCCTTTGGTGGACAGACACAGACAAAACGTATTAATATTGTATAAATATGTTAAATGTTATTAATAAGATAAAATATCTTCATTTGTCATTCAGAGTAACTCGTCACATGCTATCACAATGCCTTATGGTGTAAAATTGCAAGGTACATTAGTGGGACAAAAGTGTTTCACGATAAAATGAAATGAAGACAAATCAGTCTCTAACTCCGGGAACTAATCGCACTCTTATCCACGTCTGCAGCGGGTGCTCATTACTTGAGCTCACCCGTTACATATGCAGCATATTAAACATCAGTATTAACTACAGTGAATACAATTGTACAAATATCTTAATAATATGTTGTGGCCCTTTGCATCTGTTGTGGTTTAAATGTGGCCCTCTTGGCCTCTGAAGTTGAGTACCCCTGGTCTAGAGGAACTGCTCCCCCTTACCTCCAGACACTCATCACACCCTACACCCCAGCCAGACCACCCCCCGCTCAGCCTCCTCTGGCAAACTGACTGCCCCATCCCTCCGGGCTCCTCGCGGTCTCGCCTCTTTCCCTTCACTTGCAATCTTCCGCAACAGACTCAAAACTCCACTACCACTGAATTATGTAGGCTACATCTACCCAATTGTCATCGCCTACTTGTTCAATACTTCTTGTATCTCTGGATAAGAGCGTCTGCTAAATGCTTAAAATGTAAATGTAATGTAATTAACACAACTAACATATATATAACTATATAACAACACCTTCACTGTAATTCGTATTAAGTAGCTGGCTAGCTTACTTATTAGAACCCTAAGTGCATAATCAAGGACCTAACGCCGCTGGATATGTTCGCTGATCTCGTATTCGTATTTTGCCACGTTGTCGAAAACTGTATGCATTAAAAATCAAAGATAAAATTATACTCACCCCTAGTTTCCCGTTTTCTATGTAACTGTTAAAAGACTACAGTCTGAATTGTACTTGATCCGGCATTCATTTTGTTTGTAGATATCCTCTCGTATCTCTTCCTCGATTAGTAAATAAAATGTCAGGAGTAAACGAATGTGTTTTTATTAAACGGAAGGACCTTGTTCACTCACACGCCATCTTGTATTGACGTCACGTTTTTAGTGACGTTGGCGGCGAGGAATCTGCTTCTGATTAAGTCTTATTCCATTTCATGGTACCGATTTAGGATGAATATGATCCAGCTAATTGACGCTGGCTTGTTCAATCCAATTAGCTGCGTTTGTGAGTGTCAAACATTTAAAGACGTAAAGATTGCTGAAACAAAAGCGAGATTAATGAGTTTGCCAGCAAATTTACATTCATATTTTCAATTGGACTAAATGAAAGTGGGCTCTTTTCTCAAGCAGTAAGTAGTGTAGGTAGTGTGCCCAGTTAAATTATCCAAAAAGGTAGAGTGCTGTTTCACAAAATACAAGAGGAAGTGAATACAGACATTTGCTTGTTATGAAGGTTATTATTATTATATGCCATTTAGCAGACGCTTTTATCCAAAGCAACTTACAGTAGTGAATGCATACATACAAGTGGTCCCAGTGGGAATTGAACCCACAACCTAAGCGTTGCCAACGCCGTGCTCTACCAACTGAGCCACACAGAGGCGTTAAGGTGTTAAGTAGACATATTTAGTTAAATAGATTAGAAAAATGCATATCTGTCAGAGAGACAGGGTAATATACAGTTTAAAACAGTCATCAAATAGCTCTTCAAGTGTTTTAAAGTGAAAAGGACAGCGATCATGCAACTTAACTGCTCACCACGCGGGAACATTAGAAGTAAATGTAATTTTCTAACAGTTAAGATCTTTGTGCCTTATATCAGCAGTGTGAAGGATGTAACAGAAGTGCACTTGTTATCCAACAGGACACGGAAAGGATCTGAGGATTGTGCTGGTGGGAAAGACTAGAGTGGGAAAGAATGCATCAGGAAACACCATCCTGGGGAAGGTGTTTATATCTGGTATATCCTATAGTTCAGTGACCTCACACTGTGATAAAGGCAAAGAGGAAGTGGACGGGAGAAATGTAGCTGTGAGGAAGCATCTGATCTGAAAAAGCGACCGGAGGACATCTCTAAGAGGAAATTATTTCAGATCTACCAAACAGGTGATTACAGCAGAATTAGGTTCCTCAATTTTATGTCATGTAGGCCCTTTAACATTTCAGAATTGTTTTAAGCAATTTCATAATTTTGTGATAAGAGATATTCCTCAGCACTGGCATGATGTTTCAGCAGAATTTTGCACGCAGGGTTTCAGCTGGAGCTTTACCCCATTTAGTGTAGTCTTGTTGACTGAGTGAACCCAATTCCTTACTTCCATACAACACAATAAGCTTGATAAATATATTTGTTTTTTAACCAAATTTTAATAAGTGTAGTGTATTTAATCTATGGCACCTTATTTTGTATCCTCTCTATGAAGCTTTTAATGACTTCAGTGGCAGGCCAAAGCTCCCTGCCACACTGATTTTCAGCCCAAAGTAGTGGTAACTCAGTATGAGTGTAGTACAAGCCCTCTGGGTTGGTTTTGAGCACAGTGAGGGCATGTTGCTTCCTTGTCTGTTCATCTCCTGCTTCCTGCTCTCTGTCTGCTCACCATGGCAACTGGGTAAATGAGCAACATTGTTTTAGTTTTAGTTCCATCTGTCACTACTGTTTAAAAGTAAAATGCCCTCCAGTGCCCTCCAATGCCCTCCAAAACTACTGAACCTCCAGTGCTCACCACGATATATTCCTTGCACTTTTATTTCATGTTGTTATTAACCCTGGATGAGCTCAGTTTGCATTTACATGCATTTTATTGGTTAAAATACCCCTTTCTTTCTTCGATTCCACTGTCCGTGCCAGATTCGGCTCTGGCCGGGAGTGCCACTAGGGGGCGGCAACTGGCTGTTCGCCCCAGGGAGGGGGGAGGGAAGCTGACTTGAGTTCGCTGCGTAGGAGTGTCTCTGGAGTACCGGAGTTACGGTCGACAGCTTGGCGAATGCCGTCTTGGAGGAGACGATACTTCCCCTTTGTCACTGCCGGTCACAGGGCTATGGCAGCGAACTCACAACACCAGGGGGGATTGACATGAACAAGAGAGGTAGTAATTGGCTACTAAATTGGGAGAAATGGGTGAAAATCAGAAACAAATTCTTTAGAACAAGTTGATCTTTAAGGACCTCATCTTTCTTGTGATCTCTGCAGTGGAAGAAGTCTGTATTCTAAAGCCCAGGACCAGAGAGGACTTGCAACGTGAGTCTTTAATTAAAACTAAAAACATAAGGCAAAATGAGAATAAGATGAAGAGATGATTTAAAGTATTGGACACACATAGGTATTGCATAACGTTTTAATATCCAGCCACCTGCTGGACACAGACAGGTACTGCATAACGGTTTAATATCCAGTCACCTGCTGGACACAGACAGATACTGCATAACGTTTTAATATCCAACCACCTGCTGGAGACACACAGGTACTGCATAACGTTTTAATATCCAGCCACCTGCTGGACACAGACAGGTACTGCATAACGTTTTAATATCCAGCCACCTGCTGGACACAGACAGATACTGCATAAGTGGCAAACAAAGGTTGATGGTATATATTGTCTAAATATACTTCATGTTAATTGTATAGTTTGTCTGGATCATCTTCCCCAAATGTAAGCGAAGGTCTACGTGTCACGATTGGCCTTGTAATATGGTAGTGATAATGAATAACATCCATTTTAATTTAATAAAATAAAAAGTAAGGAACATGTCTTTAAAATGTTCCCTGCAACACTATGAAGGGTTGCTGCTCAGCTGTATGACATGACTCCCCAGATTGATCACAATTTTATTCTTTTTATTTATCTTCCCCGAGAGCCTGCAGTTTTATGTGCAGACATGGATTTAGAGATTGTACGAGATAAACCCACAAGAGCAAATACAAACGAATGATGCCTTGAAGTACAGCTGGCATAACTGATGGCTGGGATATGCCTGACCGGTCACCAATTTCTCTTTGGAATGTTCCTGTAGCCAGGAACCCACGGATGGATAACAATTGCACCTCAACGGGTGCAATGTGTTTAATCAGGTAATGCAACTACAACAGCATCTACTACTACTACTACTACTACTACTACTACTACTACTACTACTACTACTACTACTACTAATAATAATAATAATAATAATAATAATAATGAGGAAACAATTAGGCAGCAGACGACATGTTAGACATCATTCCAGGCAGCTGTGTACCATACCTGTAACACTTTGAAGGAAAAGGTTAGTACATTTATCATTTATTTTTTAAATGGAGTAAACAGGGGTATGTAGTGTTGAGCAAGTAGGCAGTGGTGATGACAATTAGCCAGATGTACAGAATTCAGTGGTAGTGGAGTCTGAAAAGGTGGGTTTTTAGTCTCTTGCGGAAGATCGCAGACAGATTCTGACAGAGAAGAGAGGAGACCGCGAATACCTGCAGCACTCCAACATTGCCACAAGGAAATGTGCGTACACCAAGTTGGAACCTGACGTGGAGCTAAATACTTTTCAACATCAAAGACCGTTTTTATAAATCTGAACTTTGGCGTGGATTTGAACGTACGCACATTCTAAGATCAAATCTGTGCGTAAGCATGTTTTATAAAGGAGGCCCCTGGAGTTTGACCTGCTCTCCTTCCAGTTACTCTTTCTGGCACAATAAAGATCACACTAAAATATCTCCTGTGAAACGGTTTCATTTAATTAAATCAGGATCAAGAACAGTTAAATATTTCAGTCAACTTTAACAATGAGTTGTAACCAGGCAAGTTGTAATAGTGTTGTTTTTTTCTTCGAAACTTGCTTTCAGGTCACTTATTATATTTCTTTACATATAATGTATACAAATGTGAGCAAGGAATTAGTTAGTTTTAATAAATGTATTGCCGAAGCTGATTGGAGTTTAAGAAAACATGTTTTCTGTAATGCTATAATAAAATTAATGTGAAAAAAGTATTCACAGAACAATATGATCCTTATTAAACATATTTTTTTGTGTAGGCTACTGAAAGATATGTCTTGTAGGCTCTGATGCCAGTATATTTACTGGCCAAATGATCCCTTGATCTTATCATGATTACAACACTGTAGGTACAATGGGTAGAATAGCGACCAGGAGTGAGATTAGGAACTACTCACGTCAACAGATGTGCTAATTCAATCACAACAGGACGGTCAATAGACTATGGCCTAAATGATAGGTGTCACACATTCACTACATCCCTTTTATTTGTGGATTGCATCACTTCTGATCAAGGCTTGAAAAATGTATAAAACGTAGTCACTGAAAAGGCTCTGGGTTCAGATTGACTCCGCTGAATCCAGAGTGCACATCGTCGTCATTTGCCGTTATTCTAATAGTCATTTTTATTGAAGTTTGAGAACCAACGTGATTTTTCTTCAAATTCGAGTGCCTCTCAAATTCGACTGGAACAAGGTAAGAAATTGGGTTTCATTCTCTTTCTAAAAAGATGGTTTAAATGTAAGGAAATACTCCCTCTTTTAAAGAATCTACGTTGTAAATGGTCTCTCTGATTAAGGTACTTGGTTTTTGTAACCGGCGGCACGGTGGTGCAGTGGATAGCACTGTCGCCTCACAGCAAGAAGGTCTCGGGTTCGAATCCAGGCCGGGGGCCTTTCTGTGCGGAGTTTGCATGTTCTCCCCGTGTCCGTGTGGGTTTCCTCCGGGTACTCCGGTTTCCTCCCACAGTCCAAAGACATGCACGTTAGGCTAATTGGAGAGTCTAAATTGCCCGTAGGTATGAGTGTGTGTGTGAGTGAATGGTGTGTGTGCCCTGTGATGGATTGGCGACCTGTCCAGGGTGTATTCCTGCCTCTCGCCCGGAACGCATGCTGGGATAGGCTCCAGCACCCCCGCGACCCTGACCAGGAATAAGCGGCTTAGACAATGGATGGATGGATGGATGGATGGATGGTTTTGTAACCGGCAGAAGGAGTTTTAATTCCGAACTGTTGTGTTGTTGAACAGACGAGTGGGTAACATAGGCCTAAAGGAACTGGTCTGTAGAATGTATTGGTTCCGAAGTACTGGGACATCGATTCTAAAATGTATGTGTAACTGGAGTTGTTTGATTTGACGGTGTCCGAAACACTGGAACAGCAACTACGGTGTTTTGTGTGTAACGTTAATTCCTAAAGTAATAAACCGATATCGCACCGCCATTTTGAATTCAGTCTGGGGAGAACAACTTCCGGTTGCTAGCTAGCTACATGGACTGTTTTGGGCTGTTAAAACTCTTATGTTGCAGTCTCCCTGGTGCTGTGAATGACGCCCGCAAAAACCGTAAGCCAGCGGTCATCCAAGTGCTTAAAAAGGGACAAAACTTTGCTAGCTAGATCCCCCCCATGCCCCTTCTCATAAACCAGGCCACTGACATTGTCCAAAATGGCCAATGAAGTTGTTTAAGACATGGCTAAATAAAGCGCTATTTCCCATTAATTTATATGGAGTGAATGACGTCCGTAGGCCACTGACGTTGTCCAAAACGGCCTGATCACATTACTACCACATTACTACCACCTAAACTACCGTCAGCACCGTTGTAAAATGATTTAAGTAAGACTCAGCTGAATCCAGAGTGCGCATTGTCGTCATTTCGCATCTGACACTGCTGTTATTCTAATAAAGTCCTTTTTCTTGAAGTTTTAGAGCCAACAACATTTTATTCAAATCTGAGGGCCTTTTTCTCCTTACATATTCTTTGGTAAACATTGTTGGCAATATAGCCAAAATAGTCTATTCCAAGAGCTCCAAAAATCCTTCATGCTTGTGTGTTGTCAATAGTTTTGATATAAATATTGAAGCATCCATATATTCATAATCCATAAGTGAATAATCAAATGAGACTGATTATAATTATTTCATTTTACGAGACTGATTAAATATAACCCAGGAGTTTCCCTGCTTTCATGAAAACTTTACTGACTTGTTCAATACATTTAAATGTAACTAAATCATATGGACACAAAAACATTCGCGTCACGTCATTGACCCGTAAACCAAACTGTCTTCCCCAGGCCCTATCATTGTTTGATATCACCACAATTCTCAACGTGAGAGGAACATATCACTGGTGACCATGAAAAGATATCTTGTGGTAGTAAGTGACCCAAAACAAAAATATAAAAAAGGGGTCTGAAGCTGGCTTGTGCTGGGCCTTCCCCCAAATTGTAAATTAATTATGTATGGGCCCCCCCTTCCCCCACCTTGAATAATTTGTCTTTGTCTAACTGTTGTAACTTAATAAACCAGCTGTTAATTTTAATTGAATTGTGAGGTGTATATTTTGATGAAGGTTGATCCACCAGATTGCTCTGCCTATCAACAAAATTGGTGATTTAATTGATAATTGGCATCCTGTGTAGTAATTATTATATTAAATCAAATAAATATATTTTACATGTAGGATAAGTGATGGGTTTTAATGCGTGATACCACTTGTGTTCAGTGTTCAGAGTGCTGAACTTTAAACAAGGGCATTTGACTGTTAAGGCTAATGGATTCAGGGAATAGATTGTTATTCTAACTTCACTGTTCCAACAAAGGGAATTCCCAGAATGCCTTGTTGCAAAAGAGAGAATCACTTGGACTAACTTTGTCAGGAAACTTCCAGGAACCAGTGTGATGCAGCTCCTGAAGTGCTTCCCTATTGGTCCTTAGCAGACATTAACTGGATATTGCACTTCATGGTTTTGTCATGAACTTCAAATGTAAATATACTGTACAGTACATATACATTTTCTAATGAAAAACAAACTAAACATTTATTTTTAAGTACAGTTTAACCACAGTAACCAAATTAGATCTTATTTTGTTGCTTTCAGTGGAATAATTTTTTATCATTTGGTGGCTAAAATATATAGTGATTTAATATTAAAATTTGCAGCAAAAAATAAGACTTGAGCAAAAATATAATAGGAAGTCCCTTTTCCCGGGTGGTGGTCCTTGGGCAAGAAAAAGTTGAAGACACCTTCCATAGACCATACATTACATTATTATTACATTACAGGCATTTAGCAGACGCTCTTATCCAGAGCGACTTACACAGTTTACATTTCTTTACATACAATCCATTTATACAGCTGGATATTTTACTGAAGCAATTCAGGTTAAGTACCTTGCTCAAGGGTACAACGGCAGTGTCCCACCTGGGGATTGAACCTGCAACCTTAACGTTTCAAGCCCAGTTCCCTAACCATTATACCACACTGCCTGCCTATAAAATCATGTTTGACCATAAAATCAAACATCAAAGAACATCAACCCGATTATGCATCTAATTCATTTCAATTCCTATAATGTTATTTTTTTACTGCTCAGATATTATCCATGATTATAATAAAGCATTCCATTTTTTACTTCTCCTGATAAGAAGGATAAGAAGGCAACCTGTCCATAAATGTATGATTATATTGCCTGAATATATGGGAAGGGATGTCACCATAGACACATTTGTATTACACAGGAATTGGGCCGATCAAACCTATTCTCTGGAGAGGGAATATGGTTACTTTGTTATACCAGAGACGAGTGAACACGTAGGACATCTATAGCACTTTTTGTCAGCAATGGTCATATTTGTGATTAGTTTGTGTTGTGTTCATTTTGCTAACAGCTACATCATGTAGTGGGAGTGAACACAGCAATGTTTTATTTCTGGTTAAATAAAGGTTTGATGATGATGATGAATGTTGTCTCAAGCCTTTCACATGAATAATTTAAATAGTAAATTGGGGTTTGTCAATGACTGGAAGCATGCAGTGTCCTTTACAAAGGGTGAGGTGACTGTGCACTGCTACAGGCAAATATTTCCATCGTGTCTCTGAAACAAAACACAGTGCTCTTCATCTGTCAATATTCTGTATTTCAGTTTTGAAATACTCCATGAATCCCTAAGTAGGGCCTATTCTATTGATGATGGGAGAAGGCCAAAGTCTTCATTAAAACCTATGTGGCCTGTCCTAGTATAGTTACACATCCCGGGCTGCTGGACAACAGTGTCCACATGCAGAAATGCATTTTACATTTAACATCCTTGTTTATTGTTTTTTGCTACATCTTTGAACCAACTTCAGTCCTGATTATTAACTACCAAATGTTCATTCATTTATATAATGTAAAATCGACATGCCTTGATGATGTCATTCTTTATATAGCCTGCCTATCAATTGCTTTTAAGCTCAGTAAACACAGATCACATTTGACCGGAATTTCTCCCATTTGTCCGGGACATTGAAATCTTCCAGGACACGTGGACCGGCACCAATTTGTTCTAACGGAAACCCTGCTTGTAGGTCCCGGGCGCCGACAAGTGGCTGGAAAGTACCGGAGCGTACTGAGTGGCTGACCAGACTTGACCATTCTTGGCTTTCCAACCCGCTGTCCCCTCTGGCTCTGGGTCCTCTCAACCTCCATGGAGCTGTCATCTAGATCAGAAGAAGAGGACAAGTCAACATTACTGTTAGAGTTGTCATCTTCTGTGGAGTCAGAGTCAGAGCTGCAGGCGTCATCAGCATCAGCTCTCTGTTGTGTGATCATCTCCGCGGCTTGCTTGGTGCTGAATCGGCGCCTCCGGTTACTCATGTTTGCTGCCGCAGGTATGAAACGCACAGCTCTGGAGCTGACTGTATTTATAGGTTTAGCTACAACCACAACCACATAAACTTTTTTATTGTATTTTTTTTAATTTAACCTTTATTTAACCAGGCAAGCCATTATGAACAAATTCTTATTTACAATGGCGGCCTGGCAACAAACTGATGTTGTTGGGATTTTGCCTTGCTGATTGTTACGTCTGGCTGCTGTGTAAGACTGAGAGGGGTTTAGCTACAACCACACCTGCATAAACAAACTGATGATGTTGGGATTTTGCCTTGATGATTGTTATGTCTTGCTGCTGTGTAAGACTGAGAGGGGCTTTCATGTCACCTTTAGATTTTTACTTCAGACACATGAATGAGATTGAATCAAAGGTCATGGGAATCACTAGTTCAAATTTTTCACACACACACACACACACACACACACACACACACACACACACACACACACACACACACACACACACACACACACACACACACACACACACACACACACTAATTTCTCAATACACAGATAAACCACATTCTAGTCTACATCCATATCAACAAGCCAAGACCATTTTATTCCATTGGCCTTCAGCGCCACACAGTGGAATATGGACACTAGTGTCCAGAGTAAGGGGTTGTAATGATTAATTTGTTTATCCACAATTTAAGTTTAATGCTTCAGGGAAGTGTGTTTTTATTTTGGGGTACACAAAATAGCACTGATGAAGAATGCCTACTCTGTGTATGCTACATTCTGAGTCTCCCTTTCCTTTGAAACCCAGCCATGAACCCTATGGATCCCATCATTGCTGTGGTAAAGATTCTGTACGCTCTGTTTGGGGAGGTGAAGGCCAATGGAAGACGCTATGACCGGTTGGTGCAGCGGGTGATGGATCTGGACGACAGGGTAGCGGCGGAGGAGGGGCTGAGGGTCAACCTGGAGTCAGCTAAGGAGGTGGTGAAGAAGTACGCCTCTGCCACCTTCTTCAGCCGTGTCGTCAAGGTCTACAGCCTCGGGGAGGAGTTTGATACACTGAACACGCGGCTGAACGATGCCTGCCAGGTGGCCGCACTGCAGGGTCACCGTTTGTCTGCAGAGGCCACATGCAGGGAAGAGGACAAGGAGGACCGGGGGAGTGATCGCCCAGAGCTGGAGACACGTAAGACAAGACTGATTGGCTCCTACATCACAATGTGGTCTTCGTAAAATCAATAAGCATGCACGTGCCCTCAGTCTTTATTTTTAAGTGTATGATTTTCACATAATCGCTTTCAGAAGATGTCCCTTCATGCAAGGCTACTGAACCAATTGTAGTCTGACAACAGTATCCCTGTTGAGTTACCAACTAATTGAAAACACAAAATTATTAGATGCCCTAACTTCTTTCTGTGAAAAAGAAAGGCGTTGCCAACGCCGCGCTCTACCAACTGAAACACACAGAGGGGTTAAGGTGTTAAGTAGACATATTTAGTTCAATCGATGAGAAAAATGCCTATCTGTCAGAGAGACAGAGTAATTTACAGTTTAAAACACATGTCATCAAATAACTCTTCAAGTCTTTTAAAGTGAAAAGGACAGGGATCATGCAACTTAACTGCTCACGGGAAAATGAGAAGTAAATGTAATTTTCTTACAGTTAAGATCTTTGTGCCTTATATCAGCAGTGTGAAGGATGTAACAGAAGTGCACTTGTTATCCAACAGGACAAGGAAGGGATCTGAGGATTGTGCTGGTGGGCAGGCATGGAGTGGGGAAGAGTGCATCAGGAAACACCATCCTGGGGAGAGAAGCGTTTATATCTAAGCCCTCCTTTTCCTCTGTAACATCACGATGTGAGAAGGCAGGACGGGTGGTGAATGGGAGAAATGTGGCTGTGGTCGACACTCCAGGCCTTTTGACACAGAGCTCAGTAATGATGAAATTGTACAGGAGATTGCAAAGTGCATCTCTCTGTCCTCTCCGGGATCGCACGTGTTCCTGGTGGTGATCCAGCTGGGCAGATTCACACTGGAGGATCAGGACACAGTGAAGATCATTCAGACGGCCTTCGGTCCTGAATCAGCCGAGCACACAATGGTGCTGTTCACTTACGGAGACAATCTGGAGGGAACGTCTATCGAAGAATTCGTCAGCGGCTACAGTAGAATCGCTGATCTCGTTCTTCAGTGTCATGGTGGATATCATGTCTTTTACAATAAGGCCACAAATAATGACTCTCAGGTCCTTGAGCTGCTGCAGAAGATCGATGAGATGGTGGAAAAGATGCTGGAGAAATTGAAGACAGGACTCCAAGCTGTTCCTCCTGATAATGCTGGACCTGGAGACGTGGCATGTGATGTCTGTACTGGGAGAAAGCGCAAAGCCGTCATGTCCTGTCTGGTGTGTGTGGCCTGTTTATTTTTTATTGTTTATTCAGGATCCCCATTAGCCGCAAACGACAGGCTAGTCTTCCTGTGGTCCTTATAAAACAACAGTAAAGATACTCAAGTTACAATAAAAGTAAAAGTTCACATAGTTAATAGTAAAATACGCAGGTTACAATAATACACAAATACAGTTACAATATTTTTAAAAAAAGGGGGAAGAAAACAATAAAATCCATAGTAATTATTACAAGGCAATAATGGTAAAAGACAACAGTAACTCTCAAGCATGCAGAAGTAGTTTTACATGTCTTTTAAATGCTTCCTTTCTTGGCATGTTTCTAACATTCAAAGGAAGAGTATTCCATAAAGAAATAGCCCTATATAATACAGTGCTTTTCATTGCGTTAGTTCTTGGACGTGGTAATGTAAGTAATCCTTGAGTTGAGATTCTAGTACTGTACTGATGAACATCAGAACTATGACCAATTCGATTAGCAAAAGCTGTAGGATACTGGGTGAAAATAATGTTTCTAATAAATAGCAATAAACTGATAGAGAACCTATTAATAACTTTAGGCCATCTAAGGCAAGAATGCATTTGGTCAACACTAGATCTATAGGGACAATCAAGAGCAAGTCTTGCTGCCCTGTTCTGTGTAGTTTGTAATTTCCTAAGTTCCAACTTAGGTGCAGAAGCCCAAATAACACAACAATAATCAAGATGGCACAACACCAAGGATTGTACAACCTGTCTGCATAAAGCAGGTGTTAGATAGGTGGCACACTTCCTAACAGCAGCGATGCTTCTACCCATCTTTGCGACTACTTGGTTAATATGATCAGACCAGGAAAGTGTGTGACTAAGAGTCATGCCCAACAGTTTTACCTTAGAAACTTGTTTTATAGTTTGCCCTGAAATCTGTAAATTAAACGTAGGATTTTTAGCTATACTGTGCCGTGAACCAAAGACTATACTAGTTGTTTTTGAAGTATTTAAAACCAGTCTATTGTTAGTCACCCATTCAAACACTGCTTCCATGTCCTTTAAAAGGACAGAGTGAAGTTCACTAATTGTAGGTGCAGAATAATATAATGTGGAGTCATCAGCATACAATACCAAATTGGATTTTTGGGTCACAAGCGGAAGATCGTTTGTAAAAATGGAAAATAAAAGTGGTCCAAGACAGCTGCCTTGCGGCACCCCACATGTTAAACTTTTGCTGTTAGACAGTGTGCCGTTTAAATATACACATTGAGTTCTGTCAAATAAGTAGCTTTCTAGCCAAGAAACAGCCATAAAACCAAATCCATAACACTTCAGTTTATCAATCAACAACTTATGGTCAATAAGATCAAATGCTGAACTGAAATCTAATAAAATAGCACCTGATAGCAAACCATTATCGATTCCCATTAGCCAATCATCAGACATGTTTACCAGTGCTGTGCCTGTGGAATGCCCTTCTCTATAGCCATGTTGAGCATTATTTATCAAATTGTTCTCTGTCAAATAAACTTGAAACTGTTTGACTACAATTTTTTCAAGTAGTTTACTGATAATGGATAAAATTGTAATTGGTCTACTATTCTGACCATTCAAAGTAAGTTTGGATAATTGGACATATCCCACTGGACAGACAGGCATTGAATAAATGGCAGATGGGAGTTGATATGTACATAGCTGCTGTTCTTAATAATCTACCATCGAGGCAGTCTGTACCGGCACAGTTATCAACAGAAATGGAGCGTAACAATTTCTCAACCTCATCAGTATCCACCTGTTTGAACTCAAACTTACAAGTTTTGCCTCTCATAATATGATTATCAATCAGTGTGCATGATTTACAATTGTTTTCCATATCCATATTACACCGTAATTTATTAACCTTTTCAACAAAGTAGTTGTTAAAATAATTTGCCATGTCCAACGGTTTGGTTATAAGCACACCATCAGATTCAATGTAGGATGGATGTATATTAGACTGTCTACCCATTATATTATTCAACACATTCCACAACTTTTTACCATCATGCTGAGCTTCTCTTAGTCTTTGTTGATAGTGCTCTCTCTTTTTCTCTCTGTTCAGTTTAGTAACTTGATTTCGTAGTGTGCAATATACTTTTCTTTCACTCGCTGAGCCAGAGGTCATATAAACCTTTTTGGCTTGGTCTCTTTGTTTCATTAAAGTAATTAAATGCTTGTTCAACCAGGGTGCACCTTTAGACCTTACAGTAAACTTCCTCATTGGTGTGTGTTTATTAGCTATAGTCTCAAAGAATTCCATAAACATCTTCAAAGCTACCTCAGGGTCAGAAACATCACAAACCTTAGACAATTGAACTTTATTAATGTCATCTAAGAATGCATCCTCACTAAAGAGCTTATAAGACCGAGCACTAATTATCTTCATTCTGGCTTTTGGAACTTTGGTTCTTCTGGACACTGCAATAAGGTTATGGTCACTGAATCCAACTGGGAGGGACAAAGCTATGGAACAGATATCTGGCACATTAGTGTAAATATGATCTATGCAGGAAGAAGATAAAACACCACTCTTACTAACAACCACTCTTGTAGGCATAGATACTATTTGAGTTAAACTGCAAGTACTAGACATTAACAATAATCTATTCTTCATGGAACAATTGTCTGCAAGCCAGTTCACATTAAAATCACCAAGCAGGTACATTTCTCCGTTCTCATCAGTCACTCTGTCTATCATTGTGCAAATATCATTCAGATGCTCCATGTTGGTATGAGGAGGCCTATAGCAACAGCCAACAACTGTAGGCTTAGTATAGGGTAAATGCACTTGTATCCACAAAGCTTCAATGTTATCACTCATTAAATCAGATCGCAGTTTTACTGGTAGGTGATCTTGAATTGGCTTGATTGGCTTATTAGTCCATTTAACCTGAAATGGAGCCAATATAATTGAATTCCAAACATGTATGAATTCATTTTTTAATAATTATAAATTACAATAATTAAATGCGCTCTGCTTTACGACACTCCCTTTTTTGGGCCTTTACAGATGGAACAGTTCTCCAGGGAGCTTTTTGCTTACCAGAGATGGATTTTACCCTAATAGGCGCAATAGCATCAATAGCTTTTGTGATTTTTGAATTGAAATCCTGCAGAAGATCATTAACTGAGAATGAAATAGAAGTTGTAATGGGTGCCAAGGAGATGGCCTCCATAAACAGTGCATTAGTATTTTCATTGATATGTCGTTTTGTAGTAGTTTCAGATATATTTTGAATAACAGGAGAAGTAGACATATCAAAGAATATGCAGGAATGGTCCGATAAGGCAATGTCAGTTACAATAACATTAAAAATGTTTAGACCTTTGGTGATAATAAGGTCCAGAATGTTGCTGAAGTCCAAAAACGTCCAACAAGACAGAGAGTTATTTGGTTCTGTTGTCCTCAGAGTTATCTACATGAATATTAAAATCACCAGCAATGATTAAGCTATCAAATTCAGTAGTAATAATGGAAAACAACTCAGCGAGTTCATTGAAAAAGATAGCAGAGTACTGAGGTGGTCTATATAAAACTATTAAAAGAATTCGAGGGGAGCATTTAAAAATAGCTGAAAGATATTCAAATGATAAAAATTATCCAAATGATATCTGCTTGCAATTAAAAATATCCCTAAAAAAGGTGGCAATTCCACCTCCCATTTTTTGTGATCTAACAATGTCTAAGCTTCTAAAATTAGGAGGGGCTGACTCAATAAGGATCGGTGCCTTTCTTTCTTTGTCTAGCCACGTTTCAGTCACAAATAAGAAATCCAGTTCATAGGAGCTAATCACGTTGTTAATTAAAAAATAGTTATTAGCTAAAGATCTAGCATTAAAAAGGGCTAGCTTAAGTTTTTTTGTGGTTGGTCTCAATGCAGGTAGTGAATGACTCAGTACAGAGATTAGATTTGAAGAGTGAACAGAGATTAGGTTTGAGATGTTTACAGAGCAGTCTGAACAGCATCCCTTGGCGTCGTCAGAGTGGGGGGATAGGTATTACAGGGGGGGCAATGGGTAGCGTCGGCGTCACCAGGGGTGTGGTGCTGGGTGTTGAAGATTTAAGGGCTGGGAGAAGTGAAGTAGACTGAAAATTTCAGTTTTAGTATTACTAGATCTTAGCGCTGCCTTTGACACTATAGACCACAACATTTTAATAGACAGACTAGAAAATTGGGTTGGACTTTCAGGCACTGTCTTAAATTGGTTTAGATCCTACCTACAGGACAGAAACTATTATGTCTCCATTGGCAACTTTGTATCTGATCAAATTAAAATAATGTGTGGAGTTCCCCAAGGATCAATCCTTGGCCCCCTTTTATTCAATCTCTACATGCTTCCATTAGGACACATCTTAAAAAATAATAAAATTGTCTACCACAACTATGCAGATGACACTCAAATTTACATAGCCCTCTCACCAAATGACAATCTCTGTCAATGCATTGAACAGATAAACAGCTGGATGAGACACAATTTTCTCCAGCTAAACCAAGATAAAACTGAGATAATTGTCTTCGGTGCACATGACAAAAGATCGAAAGTCAGTGCCCACCTTGATTCTCTCTCTCTTCAGACTAAAAACCAGGTCAGAAATCATGGTGTAATTCTAGACTCCGATCTAAACTTTAACAGCCACATAAACTCAATAACTAAATCAGCCTACTATCACCTGAAAAACATAGCAAGAATTAGAGGTTTCATGTCTAAACAAGATCTTGAAAAGCTCATCCATGCATTTATTTCGAGTAGGCTTGATTATTGAAATGGTCTTCTGACAGGCCTATCTAAAGGGGCTGTTCGCAAATTGCAGCTTGTCCAAAATGCCGCTGCTAGACTCTTAACTAAAACAAAAAAATGTGAACACATCACACCAATTCTCAGATCTCTACACTGGCTACCAGTCTGTCAGAGAATTTAATTTAAAGTACTCCTAATTGTCTATAAATCACTAAATGGTCTTGGGCCAAAATACATATCAGACCTCCTCTCACCCTACATTCCAGCTAGACCCTAAGGTCATCTGAGACCAGTCTATTAAACACTCCAAGAGTGAAAACAAAACATGGTGAAGCAGCTTTTAGTCACTCTGCCTCATGCATCTGGAATAAACTCCTGGAAGAAGAGATCTTGAAGAACTCAAACAGGCCCAAACTCTAAATATATTCAAAACCAGGCTTAAAACCTTCATGTTTTGCAGTATCTACGATTAAATTCTAGCACTTTGATTTACTCTTTTACTCTTTATATCTTAATTTTATTATATATACACTTATTTGTATTTTCTTACCTATTCCTTTTATGTGCAATGCACTTTGTTTTACTCTTTTACTTTTTATATCTCATTTTTATTCTATATACATTTATTTGTATTTTCTTACTTATTCTCCTTATTCTGTATTTTTATGCTCTGTGTAAAGCACTTTGAATTGCCACTGTTGTATGAAATGTGCTATATAAATAAACTTGCCTTGCCTTGCCTTGCCTAGCGTGCTTCTCTCATCATGTGGAGAGATATATCGTCTGGATCTCTTGACCAAAGCCTCCAGAGCCACTCGGGATGTCAAAGCCTGCATGTTACAATCACGTTTACTGTGAGGAGGGTGGCAGCAGTGGTATAATGGTTAGGGAACTGGGCTTGTAACATTAAGGTTGTAGGTTCAATCCCCAGGTGGGACACTGCTGTTGTACCCTTGAGCAAAGTACTTAATCTGAATTGCTTTAGTTAATATCCAGCTGTATAAATGGATTGTACAGAAAAGTCAACTGTAAGTCGCTCTGGATAAGAGCCTCTTCTAAATGCCTGTAATGCAGTGCTTCTCAATTATTTTCTGTTACGCCCCCCCTAGGAAGAAGAAAACATTTCGCTCTCCGCCGCGACTATAAATAGTATCATTTGTCTATAAAATTGTTATAAGTACACCTCTGCATAACATTGTATCCTTATTAACATTAAAGAAAACAAAAAAAAGAAAGAAATATAGATCAACTTACAACAAAGAATAATTTTATTAACATTGTTTTTTAGTCTGTAACAGAAAAGATTTAAAGTGCATCAATTTGCCTGAAATCGAAAAAAAATTTTATCCTTATTTAAACTATAATTTTTTTTTGACCGACTGCCATTTGATACTGAAAAATAAAATTAAATAAAATCAATAAATAAATAATAAATTCAAATTGATCAGCAACATTAACTCAGGAGCACAATGTATAAAACACTTTAACCTACAAAACAAAAATGAATAAAACAATTTGTGCTGATTTTTTTTATCAAAATGAGGAAGTCAGGATTAATGGCTACAATGAGCACGTTTTGCAGTGCACAGCTTTTCAAAGCAGGGTTTGAAGCATGATAATGCAACTCTCAGCTCCTGTTCAATGTTTAGCTGGGACCTGTACTTGGTCTTCAGTGCAGCAACAGCAGAGAAGCCAGTCTCACAAAGATATGATGTTGCAAAAGGAATAAGAATGCCCATAGCTTTTTGCCCTAAGAGTGGATACTGCCTCTCTACACTGCCAGAATTCACTCAGTGTCTGTGATGTGAACCTCAGTCTCAATATGGAGTCAGACGTCATGTCAATGAATTGGTCCTCCTCTGCAGAGCTGAAACCAGTTGGAGCTGGTGCATTGAAAGGATCTCTGACCCAGTCATACTGGGAACTGTTTTCATAGAAGTACTTTTTAAAGTTTTATATGATGCTAACAGTGCTCGCTGGTTTTCTGAAGTAGCATTCACAAAGCGGGATGATTGCCGGCAATATTCGGCACGTTTTCGCTTAAAAAACTCAAGCGGCTTATCAGCGTGATTGGGGTGTAATGTCTTTAAGTGACGCCTTAATTTATTTGGCTTCATGCTGTCCGCTGCCAACATTTTAAGACACAGTAAACACACCGGTCTTTCCTCGTCTCCCACCGTAGTCACAGTGAAGCCAAGCGCTACATACGCTTCGTCATATTTCCTCGTCTTAGCTTTCGGGTGACTTTTGTTTGTCTCATTATCTTCGTCTCTCTCCGCCTTTCTTTTCAACCCTGTTAAATATTTTTCCATGGTGTCTATTGAGGGTTTGTTCACTGCACTTCATATCTCCTGCTCTGTGCTGTGTGTGCGCATGCTCCGTGCAAAAAAACCCTACACCGTAGAGCTGATACTCCCTGCGCACACTCTGACAATGACAGCGCCACTGCCACCTAGTGGATGTGCAATTACACTTTATTCTAGTACGGCAAAAAAAAGCATTCCCCGGGGTCACACGCGCCCCCCCTGGCATCGCACCGGGCGCGCCCCACTATTTGAGAAGCACTGCTGTAATGTAATGTAATGGCGTCGTGTAAATGTGCGTTCTTTTCCCCTGCCTTTTCCAGGCAGCCTGCAAGTGCGAAGTGGTACGATCGTCGGGACTACTCAACTCTTCATTCTGTTCTGCGTAGAAGACAGCAAAGATGTGTTATATTCTGAGTCCCTGTTCTGTGGTTTTTGGTCGTTGTTTATGTTTCATCTGTTTCCTTTCGTTATTTGTTATTCTGTATTGTGTTTTCATTGTTCTGTCACGTCCGCTCCGTGTCTGTTTCTGTTCCGTCTTAGTTCGTGATCCACTCCCTGTCTTGTCATTCACTTCGGGAGTTTACATTTCGGGATTTCAATCTTCGCTTATTTTCTCGTTTCTTCCTTCCTACTTTCTTGATCGCACCTTGTATATATTAGTTAGGTGTGTACAGTACTAACTAACTAATCTACTAACGTTAGGGATTTAGATTAGGTTACTAACACTACTAATCACTAATTATCTCACGCTTCCTACTACCGGCATTTCTCTCTCCC
Source organism: Aldrovandia affinis (assembly GCA_029706075.1). Lineage (NCBI taxonomy): Eukaryota > Metazoa > Chordata > Actinopteri > Notacanthiformes > Halosauridae > Aldrovandia > Aldrovandia affinis. Next base: position 70,552 of record JAINUG010000694.1, read on the forward strand.
ATTATCCTATCCCTGATTAGCTTTCTATTCTCTCTTCATACGCACGCAACGTTTCTCCTTGCGTACCTCCCCTTTTACTATGCACGTGTCTGCCTGTTCTCCCAGGTCGTTTATTGTCTATATGTTTGTATGGTTCAGTGTCCGTGTCTTACGTTTCCCTCTTGTTTTGTTATTATCTCTTCCCTGTGTTCCTAACTCTCTCTCCTCCCAGTCACACCTGTTTCCCATTGTGTTCCCTGTGTCTGCCTGTATATTAGTTCAGTGTTCATGTTCGTTCCTTGTATATCTGTTTCGGTGTTCCTGTTCTTTCCCTGGTCAGTATGATTCTTATTCCCTGAGCCTACTTTTCCGAAGCCAGTGTATACAGATTTTTCCGAGACTACCCTTCTGATTACGACCCGAGTTTGCCTAGCGATTTTGTTTGTTTGCCTTTCTGCCTTCCTGTTCAACGACCTTTTGCCTGCCTGTTATCGACTTTCTTTGCCTCGCGTTTTGTACCTCCGATTCTCTGACTTCTGGTTGTGATCCCTGCCTTCCAATAAACTACTCTTCTGCCTAATCCCTGATCTGCGTCTGGGTCCTTACCACGATCGTCACAGGACGTACTGACCACGATGGACCCAGCAGATCCAGACCAGTTCCGCTTCGCTCTCGAGCAGCAAGGTGCCATGCTCGGACGACATCAAGACCATCTTGAGAGGGTCACACAACATCTGCAGTCTCTCAGCTCCGGCTTGGCGGAACTTAACCTGACGCTGCGAGCTCCGACTCTTAACCCTGCACCTCAGCATGCCGCTGCTCCACCTCAACCCGAGTCTTCCCCTGCGCCGGTGCGCGAACCACGTCTGCCTCCTCCTGAGAGGTACGCAGGTGAACCGGGGGGTTGTCGTGCGTTCCTGACGCAGTGCCAGCTGATATTTCGACTACAGCCATCCACGTTTCCCAGCGAGATCTCCCGGGTTGCCTACGTCATCACTCAACTGACCGGTCGTGCCAAGACCTGGGCTACCTCCGCGTGGGAGGGTTCTTTCCCCTACTGCCAGAGTTTTGGTCTGTTTTCCGAGGAGATGAGGAGGGTCTTCGATCGGTCCAAACAGGGTCATGAAGCTGCTCGGGAGATGCTCTACCTACGCCAGGAGGGAAGGTCGGCGTCTGACTACGCCATCCACTTCCAGACTTTGGCTAACTCCTGTGGCTGGGGAAAAGAAGGCGCTGTACGACGCATTCATCTTTGGGCTTTCTGAACATCTCAAGGACGAGATCCTGACACGTGACCTACCTGAGTCCTTCGATGATCTTATCAGCCTGGCCATCCGAGTTGACTCCAGGCTTCAGGAGCGTCGCCGTTGGCATAGTTCCAGGGTTGTTCCCGGGCCTGGGACGGCCAGTTTCAGGTCGCCGGTCAGAGCGTATAACCATCCCAAAGCAGCTCCTTCAGCTATCCCGGATCCAGAACCCATGGAGCTGGATCGGGCTCGACTTTCCGTCAGGAGGAGCGGGTCCGCAGGTTGGCTACTAGATCCTGTCTTTACTGCGGGGAGTCTGGGCACTTCATTTCCGGCTGTCCGGTAAAAGCCAACACCCACTAGTTAAGAGAGGAGCACTAGTGGGTGTCATTCCTATTGAACGCTCCTAAACAACGGACCTGCCTGCAGTTCCCCCCGGTTCCCCTGTTCCCTAAGTCCCGTGCCAGCCTCCTGCTTGTTCCCCCTTCTCCCCTGTTGCATCCCTTCTCCTGTTCCGAGTTCTGTTCCGAGTTCCGTTCCGAGTTCCCTTCCTTGTTTCCCAGTAAGACCCTGTTTTCCTGAGAAATTTTTATGCCTGTCTGAGATCTGTCCAGTGTTTTGCCGTGCCTGTCTGACATCCTGCTCCGTGTTTTGCCCCTTGCCTGTCTGAGATCCTGCTCTGTGTTTTGCCCCTTGCCTGTCTGAGATCCTGCTCCTTGTTTTGCCCCTTGCCTGTCTGAGATCCTGCTCCTTGTTTTGCCCCTTGCCTGTCTGAGTTCCTGCTCTGTGTTTTGACCCGTGTCTGTCTGGCTTCCCCCTGCTTTTCCTGTTTTTTCTGTTTTTGTTTTTGTGCCCCTGTTAGAACGCCATGGGGCGTTCCTTTGGGGGGGGGTACTGTTATATTCTGAGTCCCTGTTCTGTGGTTTTTGGTCGTTGTTTATGTTTCATCTGTTCCCTTTCGTTATTTGTTATTCTGTATTGTGTTTTCATTGTTCTGTCACGTCCCGCTCCGTGTCTGTTTCTGTTCCGTCTTAGTTCGTGATCCACTCCCTGTCTTGTCATTCACTTCGGGAGTTTACATTTCGGGATTTCAATCTTCGCTTATTTTCTCGTTTCTTCCTTCCTACTTTCTTGATCGCACCTTGTATATATTAGTTTGGTGTGTACAGTACTAACTAACTAATCTACTAACGTTAGGGATTTAGATTAGGTTACTAACACTACTAATCACTAATTATCTCACGCTTCCTACTACCGGCATTTCTCTCTCCCATTATCCTATCCCTGATTAGCTTTCTATTCTCTCTTCATACGCACGCAACGTTTCTCCTTGCGTACCTCCCCTTTTACTATGCACGTGTCTGCCTGTTCTCCCAGGTCGTTTATTGTCTATATGTTTGTATGGTTCAGTGTCCGTGTCTTACGTTTCCCTCTTGTTTTGTTATTATCTCTTCCTGTGTTCCTAACTCTCTCTCCTCCCAGTCACACCTGTTTCCCATTGTGTTCCCTGTGTCTGCCTGTATATTAGTTCAGTGTTCATGTTCGTTCCTTGTATATCTGTTTCGGTGTTCCTGTTCTTTCCCTGGTCAGTATGATTCTTATTCCCTGAGCCTACTTTTCCGAAGCCAGTGTATACAGATTTTTCCGAGACTACCCTTCTGATTACGACCCGAGTTTGCCTAGCGATTTTGTTTGTTTGCCTTTCTGCCTTCCTGTTCAACGACCTTTTGCCTGCCTGTTATCGACTTCGCTTTGCCTCGCGTTTTGTACCTCCGATTCTCTGACTTCTGGTTGTGATCCCTGCCTTCCAATAAACTACTCTTCTGCCTAATCCCTGATCTGCGTCTGGGTCCTTACCACGATCGTCACACGAGATCTCCCCGGTTGTCACGCCATCACTCAACTGACCGGTCGCGTTGAAGATTCTGGGCTACTCCGCGGGGAGGGTTCTTTCCCCTACTGCCAGAGTTTTGGTCGTTTTCCGAGGAGATGAGGAGGGTTCCCCGATCGGTCCAAACAGGGTCAGCGAAGCTGCTCGGGAGATGCTCTACCACGCCCAGGAGGGAAGGTCGGCGTCTGACTACGCCATCCACTTCCAGACTTTGGCTAACTCCTGTGACTGAAGAAGGCTCACTCACTGTCTCTTGGCTTCAACACTCAGTGACGAGGTCTCTGACCACTTACTCTGCCTGAGTCTCTCGATGATCTTATCACTGGCCATCCGGGAAGTTGACTTCCAGGCTTCAGGAGCGTCGCCAAGCAGCATAGTTCCAGGGCTGTTCCCGGCCTGGGACGGCCAGTTTCAGGTCGCCGGTCAGAGCGTATAACCATCCCAAAGCAGCCTTCACATCCCGGATCCAGAACCCATGGAGCTGGATCGGGCTCGACTTTCCCGCTTTCAGGATGTGGGTCCGCAGGTTGGCTACTAGATTCCGTCTTTACTGCGAGTCTGGGCACTTCATTTCCTGGCTGTCCGTAGTGCCAACACCTACTAGTTAAGAGAGGAGCACTAGTGGGTGTCATTCTATTGAACGCTCCTAAACAACGGACTACCTGCAGTTCCCCCGGTTCCCCTGCTCCCTAAGTCCCGTGCCAGCCTCCTGCTTGTTCCCCTTCTCCCTGTTGCATCCCTTCTCCTGTTCCGAGTTCTGTCTGAGTCTGCTCCGAGCTCCCTTCCTTGTTTCCAGTAAGACCCCTGTTTTCCAGAAATTTTTATGCCTGTCTGAGATCTGTCCAGTGCTCTTGACCTCAGCTCGTCTGACATCCTGCCTCCGTGTTTTGCCCCTTGCCTGTCTGAGATCCTGCTCTGTGTTTTGCCCCTTGCCTGTCTGAGATCCTGCTCCTTGTTTTGCCCCTGCCTGTCTGAGATCCTGCTCCTGTTTTGCCCCTGCCTGTCTGAGTTCCTGCTCTGTGTTTTGACCCGTGTCTGTCTGGCTTCCCCTGCTTTTCCTGTTTTTTTCTGTTTTTTGTGTTTTTGTGCCTCTGTTAGAACGCCATGGGGCGTTTCTTTGGGGGTACTGTTATATTCTGAGTCCCTGTTCTGTGGTTTTTGGTCGTTGTTTATGTTTCATCTGTTCCCTTTCGTTATTTGTTATTCTGTATTGTGTTTTCATTGTTCTGTCACGTCCGCTCCGTGTCTGTTTCTGTCTGGCCTTAGTTCGTGATCCACTCTGTCTGTCATTCACTTCTGGGAGTTTTACATTTGGATTTCAACTTCATTATTTTCTCGTTTCTTCCTTCCTACTTTCTTGATCGCACCTTGTATATATTAGTTTGGTGTGTACAGTACTAACTAACTAATCTACTAACGCTAGGGGATTTAGATTAGGTTATCAACACTACTAATCACTAATTATCTCACGCCTTTACCACCGCATTTCTCTCTCCCATTATCCTATCCCTGATTAGCTTTCATTCTCTCATACGCACGCAACGCTTCTCCCTTGCGTGCACTTCCCCTTTTACTATGCACGTGTCTGCCTGTTCTCCCCAGGTCGCTTATTGTCTATATGTTTGTATGGTTCAGTGTCCGTGTCTTACGTTTCCTCTCTTGTTTTGTTATTATCTCTTCCTGTGTTCCTAATCCTCTCTCCTCCCAGTCACACCTGTTTCTATTGTGTTCCCTGGTGTCTGCCTGTATATTAGTTCAGTGTTCATGTTCGTTCCTTGTATATCTGTTTCGGTGTTCCTGTTCTTTCCTGGTCAGTATGATTCTTATTCCCGAGCCTACTTTTCCAAGCCAGTGTATACAGATTTTTCCGAGACTACCCTTCTGATTACTTAATTCGAGTTTGCCTAGCGATTTTGTTTGTTTGCCTTTCTGCCTTCCTGTTCAACGACCTTTTGCCTGCCTGTTATACGACTTCGCTTTGCCTCGCTTTTGTACTCCGATTCTCTGACTCCTGGTTGTGATCCTGCCTTCCAATAAACTACTCTTCTGCCTAATCCCTGATCTGCGTCACCAGGTCCTTACCACGATCGTCACAAGATGTTCTTGTAAATTACGGAAAATCTAAGTTTGACTTCAGGTGAGTGATGTGCATGTGCCGGTGAGTGATGTGCATGTGCCAGTGTGTGCCACTTATTTATTTATTGACAAAAAAAATTCAGGCATTTAGCAGGCAGCTCTTATCCACAGTGACTTTACATTTTTTTAACATACAATTTATACAGCTGGATGGATATTTTACTGAAGCAATTCAGGTTAAGTACCTTTAGCTCAAGGTACAACAGCAATGCCCCCCCGGGAATCGAACCAGCAACCTCTGAGTTAGGGTCCAGCTCCCTAACCATTACACTACACTGTCTCTCTGAGTGCTCGTAGGTGCTCCATACACTTGGGAGTGTAAACTGTGAGCCTGTTTGTTTCTGTCACTCTGAGCCTCATGTGTGTCCTCTGCTGCTGGGTTACTAGTGGTACAGCGTGTTCTTAAAATGTTGTTTCCAGGGTGGCGGATAGCGTAGCTGTCTAACGCACCCGTATCTTGGCTGGTCCTGTATGTGTGTGCGCTGCCTATCAGGGACGCGGTTTGAAACCCGCGTCTCTATCAGACCGACCGGCCCTGGTCATCAGCCCTGATCGGGGGCGGCGTTTGACTGTATCCTTGGGGAGGAGGTGAGCCGGCTCGAGGTCCGCCGTGAAGCACGTAAGGGAGTCTCCAGAACGTGGGCGGGGGCAAATTCCGTTGATCAAAAAAATCATCATATGGCTTTTAAGAGATCTATCATTATTTGGGAGGACTCTAT